>NC_059579.1:1610694-1628194 GCF_020424385.1 Procambarus clarkii
CTATAAAGATAGGTTAGGTTAGGTTAGGTAGGGTTGGTTAGGTTCGGTCATATATCTGCGTTAATTTTAACTCCAATAAAAAAAAATTCACCTCATTCGTAATGAAATGGGTAGCTTTATCATTTCATAAGAAAAAAATTAGAGAAAATATATTAATTCAGGAAAACTTTGCTTATTAGGCAAATCGGGCCTTGCATAGTAGGCATAGAAGTGAGTTCTGGCTACTAGGTACGACATATATATATATATATATATATATATATATATATACTCGTACTCGCTTATTAGGCCAATTGGGCCTTGCATAGTAGGCCGAGTACGACGTTCTGGCTACTAGGTACAAGTTATATATATATATATATATATATATATATATATATATATATATATATATATATATATATATATATATATATATATATATATATATATATATACACTCGTACTCGGCCTACTATGCAAGGCCCAATTGGCCTAATAAGCCAAGTTTTCATGAATTAATATATTTTCTCTAATTTTTTCTTATGAAATGATAAAGCTACTCATTTCATTATGTATGAGGTCAATTTTTTTTTATTGGAGTTAAAATTAACGTAGATATATGACCGAACCTAACCAACCCTACCTAACCTAACCTAACCTATCTTTATAGGTTAGGTTAGGTTAGGTAGCCGAAAAAGATAGGTTAGGTTAGATTAGGTAGGTTAGGTAGTCGAAAAACAATTAATTCATGAAAACTTGGCCTATTAGGCAAATTGGGCCTTGCATAGTAGGCTGAGAAGTGCTTTCTGGCTACTAGGTACGACATATATATATATATATATATATATATATGTCGTACCTAGTAGCCAGAACGCACTTCTCAGCCTACTATGCAAGGCCCGATTTGCCTAATAAGCCAAGTTTTCATGAATAAATTGTTTTTCGACTACCTAACCTACCTAACCTAACCTAACCTAACTTTTTCGGCTACCTAACCAAACCTAACCTATAAAGATAGGTTAGGTTAGGTTAGGTAGGGTTGGTTAGGTTCGGTCATATATCTACGTTAATTTTAACTCCAATAAAAAAAAATTGACCTCCTACATAATGAAGTGGGTAGCTTTATCATTTCATAAGAAAAAAATTAGAAAAAATATATTAATTCAGGAAAACTTGGCTTATTAGGCAAATCGGGCCTTGAATAGTAGGCCAAAAAGTGAGTTCTGGCTACTAGGTACGACATATATATATATATATATATATATATATATATATATATATATATATATATATATAATATGTCGTACCTAATAGCCAGAACGCACTTCTCAGCCTACTATGCAAGGCCAGATTTGCCTAATAAGCCAAGTTTTCCTGAATTAATGTATTTTCTGTAATTTTTTTCTTATGAAATGATAAAGCGACCCATTTCATTATGTATGAGGTCAATTTTTTTAATTGGAGTTAAAATTAACGTAGATATATGACCGAACCTAACCAACCCTACCTAACCTAACCTAACCTATCTTTATAGGTTAGGTAGCCCAAAAAGATAGGTTAGGTTAGGTTAGGTAGGTTAGGTAGTGGAAAAACAATTAATTCATGAAAACTTGGCTTATTAGGCAAATCGGGCCTTGCATAGTAGGCTGAGAAGTGCGTTCTGGCTACTAGGTACGACATATATATATATATATATATATATATATATATATATATATATATATATATATATATATATATATATATATATATATATATATATATATATATATATTTAGAGAGATCTCTAGAGAACTATGTTCTCTAGAACACAGGTAAGGGACCACGCAGAATTGCACTTTTGGTCGGTGATAAGACGGGAACCGCAAATGACAGTAGGAGTTAGTTAGGCTATTTAATTGCGTCGTTCCCCCCCCCCCCCCCGATGCTGGGGAGGGCCTGAAACCCCAGCCTGTGGTGCAACAGTGCATGGATTGCAGGAATTCCTGTACCCTTGAGGTGGATTCGAACCTCAAGTTCCCGTACGAGGTACCTAAATGATTGGAGGAAAACTAATTCACACTGTGGGACTTAAGAAGTAGCTCCACTGTTGGGGGGGGGGGGATTAGACCCCCCCCACACCCCCTTGTTCTGAAGGGGGTAGGGGGGGGTCTGGGCCAGTTTGCCTGTCTAACTGCTCAATTAGACTCAGTCGCTCCTGTCAGCCTTGATAACTTGGGGTGGGAGCTGCTCTCTTGATTCCTCTGGCTCTGTTTTTGTCCTATATTGATGTGTGAGTGTGTTTACATGTGTTTGCGTGTCTTTTTCATGTGTTTGCGTGTGTTTTACACCAGTTTGCGTGTGTTTAAGTGCGAGTGCGTGCGTGTGGATGATTTCAGCGACACCTGTACTGGGGAATTGAAATAAAAATTATTGTACTTCCATGTAGCCTCATAAGCGGTAGACTAGGCCTATACAATATACCCCCCCCCTCTCTAGCACATCGCCACATATCCTTGCCATGTGGGAAGGGGGGGATGTTGCTAAATATGTGGTAGGGGGATATGTGGGGGGGGTTTACCATGCTAAGAACATCATATGATGTCTCGCGGATGTCACCCCCTTCGACATCTTAGATGTCGGGATGTTCGTCTCAGTAGATTTTGATGTAGATATGGATAATATGGCCCAAACGCTTCCGTTGTTTGGATCCTTAATATAATTTTAAGCATTAACATGAAATATTACTTTCTTGCCCTCTGCTTACATTTCTTTCTCGACTTGTTTCCCGTTCGTTCTGGAACAAACGGGGAATTAAGTCGCTCGCTACCTTAATTTGTTCACTGGTTATCTTGAGGTTATCTTAATACATGTATTGTGTACGCCTGCTAAAGAGTACTCATACTGCTCGAGTATACCCACTTTAGTACTCTATTAGTTTGCTTTGATATTAGGCTTTGTAAACATTTCTTTCACAGCCGTTGAGTAATATATATATATATATATATATATATATATATATATATATATATATATATATATATATATATATATATATATATATATATATATATATATAATTGCATTTATTGACCTTTAAAGTCAATACAGATGATGCTTGGATCAGGGGGGGGTTCTGTAGCGCAATGGACTACGTCGTCGGCTAGCAACTGAAGGACCCGGGTCCACTGCCCCCGCGCGCACAGGACAGTCGAAACAATTGGGCACGGTTTCTTTCACCTGATGCTCCTTCTGTTCTTCCTAACAGTAAGATTGGGATCCGGGAGTTAGTCATCTGTTGTGGTTTACCGTTCATATTGGGATGGGACTGTTGGGTTTACCGGTCATATTGGGATGGGACTGTTGGGTTTACCGGTCATATTGGGATGGGAATGTTGGGTTTACCGGTCATATTGGGATGGGAATGTTGGGTTTACCGGTCATATTGGGATGGGACTGTTGGGTTTACCGCTCATATTAGGATGGGACCGTTGAGTTTACCGTTCATATTGGGACGGGACCGTTGGGTTTACCGGTCATATTGGGATGGGACTGTTGGGTTTACCGGTCATATTGGGATGGGACCATTGGGTTTACCGGTCATATTGGGATGGGACCGTTGGGTTTACCGGTCATATTGGGATGGGACTGTTGGGTTTACCGTTCATATTGGGATGGACCATTGGGTTTACCGTTCATATTGGGATGGGACTTGGGTTTATCGTTCATATTGGGATGGGACTGTTGGGTTTACCGTTCATATTGTAATGGGACCCTTGGGTTTACAGTTCATATTGGGATGGGACCATTGGGTTTACAGTTCATATTGGGATGGGACCATTGGGTTTACAGTTCATATTGGGATGGGACCGGTTTACCGTTCGTGTTGGTATTTGGAGTATTCGCTTTACATCTTGTGCTTGCACTTGTATCACTTCATTCGAGTTTACACAGTCTCCAAGGTTTGTGGTCCTGTAAACTGTTGTGTTCTCACGGCATCGTTGTCCCGTTGTCTGGGTATGTGTGGTATATTCGAGGAATTCGCCTCGGCTACTCGACCTCTTTTGTCCGGTCGTGTTGGTCGAGTGGTTAAGGTCCTCTGCACATCAGATGCCTTGCTTCTGGCAGTATGGGGTTCGAGTCACTTCTGGGGTGTGAGTTTTCAGTTGCATTCTCACCTAGTTGTGCTTGCGGGGGTTGAGCTTCGGCTGTTTGGTCCCGCCTCACAACTGTCAATCACCCTGTATGCTCCGTATGATGGGGAACCGGTCCACGGACACAACAGTTTGCTGTATTTATGATAATGGTAGAATGTATTTTCGTGGGAAATTTTGATTGGTTGTATGATTTATACAGCGTACCTTGAGGTGCTTCCGGGGCTTAGCGTCCCCGCGGCCCGGTCGTCGACCAGGCCTCCTGGTTACTGGACTGATCAGCCAGACTGTTAGACGCGGCTGCTCGCAGCCTGACGTATAAGTCACAGCCTGGTTGATCAGGTATCCTTTGGTGTATCCTTAGCGTGTATAAAATGGTCATACAAATGTATTTATTTGATCCATGTAGAGCCTAGGGGCCTATGCTATAATACTAGCCAGTCAGAATCGTTGTATATTTTGAAATGTGAGTTGTATTTTGTATTCATCGACAGAGATCCGTTGTATATTGTATTTTGAAATATGAGTTGTATTTTGTATTCATCGACAGAGATCCGTTGTATATTGTATTTTGAAATATGAGTTGTATTTCGTATTCATCAACAGAGATCCGTTGTATATTGTATTTTGAAATATGAGTTGTATTTTGAAGTCATCGACAGAGATCCGTTGTATATTGTATTTTGAAATGAGTTGTATTTTGTATTCATCAACAGAGATCCGTTGTATATTCAGGCATGTGCTTGAACGCTTTGAGGTGTATTGATAGTGTGTGTGTATGACGTCACTATGCCGTGAAGCGGGATTTGGATCAATGCGACTGTTTGTGGGCGCTCGAGGTGCACCCTGCTGCATGCATTGTTTTTATTCTCCTCCCGTCTCCTCACCCTCCTTCGTCTCCATCTTAGCGGTAGAGGACACGCGCGAACTGCATGCTACCCACAACAGGCGAGTCAATCTATAAATGAAACGTCGATATTTTGTTTTCTGGGTGGGAGGAGTTTTAGGTTAGTGACCCCCCCTACACACCCCCTGTGTGGGGGTGTGTAGGGGGGGGGGTGTAAAATTGATGTATATATGATTTATATTGTATTTTAATAAATGAAGAAATTACGAGTCAGTGATTTGTTTGAAAGTTCAGTTTAATATTATGAACATTTAGTTCTATATTGTGTCTGAACTACGTTATTCAGATTAGGCTAAGTCATTCAGATTAGGCTAAGTCATTCAGATTAGGCTAAGTCATTCAGATTAGGCTAAGTCATTCAGATTAGGCCACTTCATACAGATTAGTCTAAGTCCTTCATATTAGTGTACATTAAGAACATGCTTTGTTGACAGTGAAAGGTTTGTGTATTGAATCTCGGTTCATTTTTACCATCTGAAGGAATGGCAGTTCTGTAACTTATATAGATTTAAGTTAGCAATGTTTGGGCAAGGGATTACAGGGCTGTAATTTATCATTTGTAATAATTAATAGCTGTAGAGGTAGGTGCTCTACAAGCTCTACAAGCTAGTTAGGAACTTGTCGTGTATAGTATTTGGTCGGCCGACTAATATATTGAAAGTTCCCGAAAAATTAAATTGTGCTTCGGCGCCATCTTGGGAAATAGAGGGGTCGATACCCCCATTTTTTACGTTCGGGAAATATACATATTATCAAAAAACAGTTTGAAATCAATAATGTTTATCTTAACATTGTCTACATCTTTTGTTCTTAGCATTTTTTTTTATTAGTTGCCATGAAGCCTGAAATGATGTATATTTTTGAAAAACATGTTACCGCCTGTAAGCCCGTAAGTGGATAGTAAATAGGACTAAAATGAAGAATCAAAAGATTCTGAGATACTTTCAATAGATTTTTATTCAATTTCGAAACGCTTACAGTAGGTTAAAGATAAAAATGATATTTCAGACATGAAATATTGCAGAAAGATAGCTTTTAGTATACTTTCATGTTACTGTCAATAGATATATTTGATTATATTTTGTATTTACAAAAGTTTATCAAATTCAAGTTTAAGGAAAGTATATTTTTATGTAAAAGTTTTCAAAGTTAAACTTACAGACATGACATTCCAGTGAATACTAATACTGTATAATCCACAGACGCTAGGCTAGTATAAGCCATCATCTTAAGTCATTAGACAAGTTCAATGTCTCCTTCAGAATCCGTGCATAAATCCCCCCACAATAGTCTGGCCACACTGCAGAGCATTTCAATCCCCTTCTCAAGGTTCATCAAACCCAACCTGGATGGTTTTCTGTAATGCACTGAAGGCAGAGAGTTGATGGTTACAATTCAACAATACAATAGCAACTTATGCTGCGATTTATCTATTATTTACTTGAATCAATCAATCAATTTAGTCCTTCACAATCACAGTATTCCCTTTAGTGTGGCTGTTTTGCTGTGACCTTTCTCTTTATAATTGAAACGCTGAAACACAGCAATGATAGCTCATTGGAGGAGTAGGCTGTAGTATAGTATGTATATATGATATGTAGGCTGTAGGAAGACAGCCTACATATCAGCCTGGCAAATAGCCTACATATCCTAACAAAAATTAAAATCGAAGTTTCCAATCGTTTTTACCATTTCGAGATTAACAGCGTTTAAAAGCAATTAACAGCCAGCATTCACATTTCCGCCTTCAATGTGATAGTTTAACAGCTGGCTAAATAGCTTGTTAATATCACCACTTACAGTCAAGGCTCCTTTATTGGACTATTTAACCGTCAAGGTAATATTTCCAGGTCACACGTTAGTTCTTTCACTGTAGGCACAGCCTACTGGCAGATACTGTTATGCCTAGGTACTGTTAGGTTAGTTACTGTCTGATATGTGGACTAGGCTAGTTACTGTCTGATATGTGGACTAGGCTAGTTACTGTCTGATATGTGGACTAGGCTAGTTACTGTCTGATATGTGGACTAGGCTAGTTACTGTGTGATATGTGGACTAGGCTAGTTACTGTCTGATATGTGGACTAGGCTAGTTACTGTCTGATATGTGGACTAGGCTAGTTACTGTCTGATATGTGGACTAGGCTAGTTACTGTGTGATATGTGGACTAGGCTAGTTACTGTCTGATATGTGGACTAGGCTAGTTACTGTCTGATATGTGGACTAGGCTAGTTACTGTCTGATATGTGGACTAGGCTAGTTACTGTCTGATATGTGGACTAGGCTAGTTACTGTCTGATATGTGGACTAGGCTAGTTACTGTCTGATATGTGGACTAGGCTAGTTACTGTCTGATATGTGGACTAGGCTAGTTACTGTCTGATATGTGGACTAGGCTAGTTACTGTCTGATATGTGGACTAGGCTAGTTACTGGGCGGCATGAGGACTGAGCAGGGAAGTATAGGTGAGCCTGAGCAGCTCCTTACCTGCTGCTTGGGGCCTAAATATTGCGCAGGTTGAGCGGTGGTTGCATGAGGAACATAGTCTCACGTTAAACCGCAAAACCTGATTCCCGAGGGTGGGGAGGGGAGGTCCCGCTCGTCACGTGGCTAATTTTCAGACAGGTTGTTGGACGAGTTCGGTTGTGATCACGTTGTTAGTTGGGGGGGGGGGTTGTGGCGTCACGTGGATTGTAACAGTGTCTCCGTGGATTGGGCTGTCACGATTGCGTGACTGGACGATTCTTTGATGACGAGGTGAATCTCCCTCAGGGCTCTTGGGTGAGGCTACTGGCTCTGTTTTGGGTGATAATGTCCTGCTACAGCCTGTCCTCCTAGAGGCTGTCCTACAACCTGTCCTCCTACAGCCTGTCGTGCTACAGCCTGTCGTGCTACAGCCTGTTCTGCTACAGCCTGGCCTCCTGCAGCCTGTCCTACAGCCTGTCGTGCCTACAGCCTGTCGTGCTACAGCCTGGCCTGCTACAGCCTGGCCTGCTACAACCTGTGCTCCTACAACCTGTGCTCCTACAACCTGTCCTCCTACAACCTGTCCTCCTACAACCTGTGCTCCTACAACCTGTCCTCCTACAACCTGTCCTCCTACAACCTGTCCTCCTACAACCTGTCCTCCTACAACCTGTCCTCCTACAACCTGTCCTCCTACAACCTGTCCTCCTACAGCCTGTCCTCCTACAGCCTGGCCTCCTACAGCCTGGCCTCCTACAGCCTGGCCTCCTACAACCTGTCCTCCTACAGCCTGTCCTCCTACAGCCTGTCCTCCTACAGCCTACAGGTTCCTGAGCCTACTGGGCTCTGTCATATCTACACTTGAAACTGTGTATGGAGTCAGCCTCCACCACATTACTTCCTAATGCATTCCATCTGTTAACTACTGACACTGAAAAAAGTTCCTTCTAACGTCCCTGTGGCTCATGTGGGTACTCAGTCTCCACCTGTGTCCCCTTGTTCGCGTCCCACCCGTGTTGAATAGTTTATCCTTGTTTACCCGGTCGATTCCCCTGAGGATTTTGTAGGTTGTGATCATGTCTCGTGTGTCTCAAATCTCAAAATCATTTGCATAATATCTGCAACAAATATAGAACAATGTTATACATGGTGTGTCTCCCAATGATGAATAATGCACTCATTATACATTATCATTATGGGGGGGGGGTTAAGAGTCATGTGCTGAAAATTAATCAAAATCACAAAATGTATATAAAAAAATATTTATACCTTCCTAATGATTTTAAGGCTCGGTGCAGCCGCTAGTTTTGGGGTTATAATTTAATTATCAATTACCAATTAAAAATTATATATCAAGATATTCGTGTGCCAAACTTTACACCTCAGACGGCAACTGCTTAATTCTAAATTCAGTTTAGGCTATTGCAAAAAATTCTTGCATTAATGTTAATTATTCATGTTAATTACTCTTGTTAATATGGTTATTGCATTGTTATTGAAGGAGGTCAGACTGGTTTAAACCTATAGTAGTGGATTATATACGTTTATATAGTGTATATATATAGCCAGGCCGACCTCTGAAGGTTTCCCAACGTCCAGAAACTGACGTATTAAGGTGTTCCTTTAGCCTAACCTGCCAGAGAACCCAAAACAGAAAACGGGTTAGTGTGTTAATTTCGCGAGCCGCTAACATTGTCTAGTACGACAATTTTTTGGCCTTAAGTAGAGTATACTAGGACGATATACTCTTATATAATACTATATAGAGTATACTCTATATAATACTATATAGAGTATTCCATTTAGCGTGCTAAAAAATATTTTAGTTTGAAAGTTAACATTAGGCAATATCTTTGGGTTATCTTGAAGGTTATCTTGAGATGATTTCGGGGCTTAGCGTCCCCGCGGCCCGGTCCTCGACCAGGCCTCAGGGCTGTGAAATATGCCCATTTGTTTCCGCCTCCACCGGGGATCGAACTAGGAATCTCAGGACTACGCATCCGAAGCGCTGTCCACTCAGCTGTCAGGCAGAATAGGGTAGTTGGCAGGGAAGATAAAAATTGATCTTAGGAAGCAAATGCAACCTCCCTTAAGAGTAGCTGTATACTGCGTCAGGTCTACATCTCTCTTCTCAGTGTAAACCTCTGGCAGTTTATCTTAGTTTCGGACCGTGTTTAGGACTGAAGTTTACCTGTTGGATGGCCCAGTAAGCAATTCAAGAGGACAAAACTATTCTAACGGGGTTGAAAGGTTATGAGCCCAATAGCAAAAATTTTTTAGTTGCACTGGCTGATTAGCCTGTCCTCCTACAGCCTGTCCTCCTACAGCCTGTCCTCCTACAGCCTGTCCTCCTACAGCCTGTCCTCCTACAGCCTGGCCTCCTACAGCCTGTCCTCCTACAGCCTGTCCTCCTACAGCCTGTCCTCCTACAGCCTGGCCTCCTACAGCCTGGCCTCCTACAGCCTGGCCTCCTACAGCCTGTCCTCCTACAGCCTGTCCTCCTACAGCCTGTCCTCCTACAGCCTGTCCTCCTACAGCCTGTCCTCCTACAGCCTGTCCTCCTACAGCCTGTCCTCCTACAGCCTGTCCTCCTACAGCCTGTCCTCCTACAGCCTGTCCTCCTACAGCCTGTCCTACAGCCTGTGCTCCTACAGCCTGTCCTACAGCCTGTCCTCCTACAGCCTGTCCTCCTACAGCCTGTCCTCCTACAGCCTGTCCTCCTACAGCCTGTCCTCCTACAGCCTGTCCTCCTACAGCCTGTCCTCCTACAGCCTGTCCTCCTACAACCTGTCCTACATCCTGTCCTACAACCTGTCCTACAGCCTGGCCTGCTACAGCCTGTCCTCCTCCTACAGCCTGTCCTCCTACAGCCTGTCCTCCTACAGCCTGGCCTGCTACAGCCTGTCCTCCTACAGCCTGTCCTCCTACAGCCTGTCCTCCTACAGCCTGTCCTCCTACAGCCTGTCCTCCTACAGCCTGTCCTCCTACAGCCTGTCCTCCTACAGCCTGTCCTCCTACAACCTGTCCTCCTACAGCCTGTCCTCCTACAGCCTGTCCTCCTACAGCCTGTCCTCCTACAGCCTGTCCTCCTACAGCCTGGCCTCCTACAGCCTGTCCTCCTACAGCCTGTCCTCCTACAGCCTGTCCTCCTACAGCCTGTCCTCCTACAGCCTGTCCTCCTACAGCCTGTCCTCCTACAGCCTGTCCTCCTACAGCCTGTCCTCCTACAGCCTGTCCTCCTACAGCCTGTCCTCCTACAGCCTGTCCTCCTACAGCCTGTCCTCCTACAGCCTGTCCTCCTACAGCCTGTCCTCCTACAGCCTGTCCTCCTATAGCCTGTCCTCCTACAGCCTGTCCTCCTACAGCCTGTCCTCCTACAGCCTGTCCTCCTACAGCCTGTCCTCCTACAGCCTGTCCTCCTACAGCCTGTCCTCCAACAGCCTGTCCTCCAACAGCCTGTCCTCCTACAGCCTGTCCTCCTACAGCCTGTCCTCCTACAGCCTGTCCTCCTACAGCCTGGCCTCCTACAGCCTGTCCTCCTACAGCCTGTCCTCCTACAGCCTGTCCTCCTACAGCCTGTCCTCCTACAACCTGTCCTCCTACAACCTGTCCTACAGCCTGTCCTCCAACAGCCTGTCCTCCAACAGCCTGTCCTCCTACAGCCTGTCCTCCTACAGCCTGTCCTCCTACAGCCTGTCCTCCTACAGCCTGTCCTCCTACAGCCTGTCCTCCTACAACAGCCTGTCCTCCTACAGCCTGTCCTCCTACAGCCTGTCCTCCTACAGCCTGTCCTCCTACAACCTGTCCTCCTACAACCTGTCCTCCTACAGCCTGTCCTCCTACAGCCTGTCCTCCTACCACCTGTCCTCCTACAGCCTGTCCTCCTACAGCCTGTCCTCCTACAGCCTGTCCTCCTACAACCTGTCCTCCTACAGCCTGTCCTCCTACAGCCTGTCCTCCTACAGCCTGTCCTCCTACAGCCTGTCCTCCTACAGCCTGTCCTCCTACAGCCTGTCCTCCTACAGCCTGTCCTCCTACCACCTGTCCTCCTACAACCTGTCCTCCTACAGCCTGTCGTCCTACCACCTGTCCTCCTACCACCTGTCCTCCTACAGCCTGTCCTCCTACAACCTGTCCTCCTACAGCCTGTCCTCCTACAGCCTGTCCTCCTACAGCCTGTCCTCCTACAACCTGTCCTCCTACAGCCTGTCCTCCTACAACCTGTCCTCCTACAACCTGTCCTCCTACAGCCTGTCCTCCTACAACCTGTCCTCCTACAGCCTGTCCTCCTACAACCTGTCCTCCTACAGCCTGTCCTCCTACCAGCTGTCCTCCTACAGCCTGTCCTCCTACAGCCTGTCCTCCTACAGCCTGTCCTCCTACAGCCTGGCCTCCTACAACCTGTCCTCCTACAGCCTGTCCTCCTACAGCCTGTCCTCCTACCACCTGTCCTCCTACCACCTGTCCTCCTACAGCCTGTCCTCCTACAACCTGTCCTCCTACAACCTGGCCTCCTACAACCTGTCCTCCTACAGCCTGTCCTCCTACAGCCTGTCCTCCTACAGCCTGGCCTCCTACAGCCTGGCCTCCTACAGCCTGGCCTCCTACAGCCTGTCCTCCTACAGCCTGTCCTCCTACAGCCTGTCCTCCTACAACCTGTCCTCCTACTCCTACACCTGTCCTCCTACAACCTGTCCTCCTACAACCTGTCCTCCTACAGCCTGTCCTCCTACAGCCTGTCCTCCTACAGCCTGTCCTCCTACAGCCTGTCCTCCTACAGCCTGTCCTCCTACAGCCTGTCCTCCTACCCTCCTACAACCTGTCCTCCTACAACCTGTCCTCCTACAACCTGTCCTCCTACAACCTGTCCTCCTACAGCCTGTACCCTGTCCTCCTACAGCCTGTCCTCCTACAGCCTGTCCTCCTACAACCTGTCCTCCTACAACCTGTCCTCCTACAGCCTGGCCTCCTACAGCCTGTCCTCCTACAGCCTGGCCTCCTACAGCCTGTCCTCCTACAGCCTGTCCTCCTACAGCCTGTCCTCCTACAGCCTGTCCTCCTACAACCTGTCCTCCTACAGCCTGTCCTCCTACAGCCTGTCCTCCTACAGCCTGTCCTCCTACAGCCTGGCCTCCTACAGCCTGTCCTCCTACAGCCTGTCCTCCTACAGCCTGTCCTCCTACAGCCTGTCCTCCTACAGCCTGTCCTCCTACAGCCTGTCCTCCTACAGCCTGTCCTCCTACAGCCTGTCCTCCTACAGCCTGTCCTCCTACAGCCTGGCCTCCTACAGCCTGTCCTCCTACAACCTGTCCTCCTACAACCTGTCCTCCTACAACCTGTCCTCCTACAGCCTGTCCTCCTACAGCCTGTCCTCCTACAGCCTGTCCTCCTACAGCCTGTCCTCCTACAACCTGTCCTCCTACAGCCTGTCCTCCTACAGCCTGTCCTCCTACAGCCTGTCCTCCTACAACCTGGCCTCCTACAGCCTGTCCTCCTACAGCCTGTCCTCCTACAGCCTGTCCTCCTACAGCCTGTCCTCCTACAACCTGTCCTCCTACAACCTGTCCTCCTACAGCCTGTCCTCCTACAGCCTGTCCTCCTACAGCCTGTCCTCCTACAGCCTGTCCTCCTACAGCCTGTCCTCCTACAGCCTGTCCTCCTACAACCTGTCCTCCTACAGCCTGTCCTCCTACAACCTGTCCTCCTACAGCCTGTCCTCCTACAGCCTGTCCTCCTACAACCTGTCCTCCTACAGCCTGTCCTCCTACAACCTGTCCTCCTACAGCCTGTCCTCCTACAGCCTGTCCTCCTACAGTCGTCCACACTCAACCATCGCCTTTCTAATTAATGTGTTGACGCTCGTTATCGCCAGGTCGTTACAGTGGCTGATGAGCTAATGAGCTGGATCGGTCATTAGCGAGAGCATTAACTGCTTCGTTAATATTAGTGTACAATAAGTTGCTATAGGAGAATAATGATTCAAGGAATATCATTAATCACTAAGAACTAGGGCAGTTTGAAGGTGAATAACAGCCCAATTAGCAGTAACAGTCACACTAGCAGTAACAGTCACACTAGGTACGTGGGATTTAGACAGCTGTTACATGCTGATTCCTGTGTGTGTGTGTGTGTGTGTGTGTGTGTGTGTGTGTGTGTTTATGTGAAAAAAGTAGTTAGTAACAGTGAACTAACAACTAGGTGAATACACCCCCCTTCCCAGGAAGCAGCCCGTGACAGCTGACTAACTCCCAGGTACCTATTTACTGCTAGGTAACAGGGGGGGGACATCAGGGGCTGAAACAACTCAACCCTATCTGTTTCCGCCAGCGCCTGGGATCGAACCCTGCGATTACAAGTCCCCAAGCGCTGTCCATTCAGCCACGGACCCCTACTGATGTGTGTGCACGCGTGTGCGTGTGAGCGCTCTGGCCCCCAGGTGTTCCCAGGATTACATTGGAGCCAGTTGATCCACAGATCCCTCACCTTCAGGGCTGTGACAAGAAACAATTCGTCATCCCCTTCTCTAAATCCCCCCGCTGCCACCACTCTCTGTTCTGCTGCTGCTGCTGCTGACACAGCACTGCTGCTTATGCTGCTGCTGCTGTCACAGCACTGCTGCTTATGCTGCTACTGTCACAGCACTGCTGCTTATGCTGCTACTGTCACAGCACTGCTGCTTATGCTGCTACTGTCACAGCACTGCTGCTTATGCTGCTACTGTCACAGCACTGCTGCTTATGCTGCTACTGTCACAGCACTGCTGCTTATGCTGCTCTGCGGCTGCTTATGCTGTTGTGCTTCCGCCGCAGCTGCTGCATTTGGTAATTCTGCTGCTGTTTATTCTTTTACCGCTGCTGTTCTTCGACTCAAAATCACAGTTTGGGAGGAAATATTGACTCGCTATTCCGCTATGGGAGGAAACAGCATGAAACATCATCCCATTATCTCAGTTTGACACGAAACACCATCCCATTATCTCAGTTTGACATGAAACGCCAACCCATTATCTTAGTTTGGGCTCGAAACACCAACCCATTATCTCAGCATGCCACGAAACACCAACCCATTATCTCAGTATCGCACGAAACACCAACCCATTATCTCAGTATGCCACGAAACGTCGTCCCATTATCTCAGTATCGCACGAAACGTCGTCCCATCATAACATGTTAACTACAAAACGCCCAAACACCTCCGTTTTTAGTCACGAACAGCGTCTGGCCATCACAGTAACCTTGGTAATTACACCTTACATCTCTCCTCAATCGCCCGCTGTAATTCAGTCATAAGAACATTGTTTACTCATTCGAGTTTCCAAGGAGTTCGAACCCTTCGCTGGCGGACTGGTTCGGATCTTCAAGGAGAAGTCTGGGGGGGGGGGGGGCGTATTCCACGCCAATATGTAATGGGCGGGCTCATTTTTTGGGTGGAGGCCACCCAGATAGGGATGTTTGGGTGGCGGTTGGTGGGGTTCGGGTGTCTTGGGACGGAAGCTTTTGGGCGGATGTTCTGTCTCCGGTTTGTGAGCTGATTCTTGGTCTCAGTTCCTCCTGATAAGTTCAGGGCTTTGGGGCCTGTGTTTTGGGAAGAATATTTTTGGATAGAGCTGTTTAAGGGACAGGGAGGGAGAGAGAGAGTGAGAGAGGCTGTAGGAGTCCAGGCTGTAGGAGTCCAGGCTGTGGGAGTCCAGGCTGTGGGAGTCCAGGATGTGGGAGGGCCAGGCTGTGGGAGTCCAGGCTGTGGGAGGGCCAGGCTGTGGGAGTCCAGGCTGTGGGAGGGCCAGGCTGTGGGAGGGCCAGGCTGTGGGAGGGCCAGGCTGTGGGAGGGCCAGGCTGTGGGAGTCCAGGCTGTGGGAGGGCCAGGCTGTGGGAGGGCCAGGCTGTGGGAGGGCCAGGCTGTGGGAGGGCCAGGCTGTGGGAGGGCCAGGCTGTGGGAGGGCCAGGCTGTGGGAGGGCCAGGCTGTGGGAGTCCAGGCTGTGGGAGGGCCAGGCTGTGGGAGTCTAGGCTGTGGGAGGGCCAGGCTGTGGGAGGGCCAGGCTGTGGGAGGGCCAGGCAGTGGGAGGGCCAGGCTGTGGGAGTCCAGGCTGTGGGAGGGCCAGGCTGCAGGAGGGCCAGGCTGTAGGAGGGCCAGGCTGTAGGAGGGCCAAGCTGTAGGAGGGCCAGGCTGCGGGAGGGCCAGGCTGCGGGAGGGCCAGGCTGCGGGAGGGCCAGGCTGCGGGAGGGCCAGGCTGCGGGAGGGCCAGGCAGCGGGAGGGCCAGGCTGTGGGAGGGCCAGGCTGTAGGAGGGCCAGGCTGTAGGAGAGCCAGGCTGTAGGAGGGCCAGGCTGTAGGAGGGCCAGGCTGTAGGAGGCCAAGCTGTAGGAGAGCCAGGCTGTAGGAGGGCCAGGCTGTAGGAGGGCCAGGCTGCAGGAGGGCCAGGCTGTAGGAGGGCCAGGCTGTAGGAGGGCCAGGCTGTAGGAGGGCCAGGCTGTAGGAGGGCCAGGCTGTAGGAGGGCCAGGCTGTAGGAGGGCCAGGCTGTAGGAGGGCCAGGCTGTAGGAGGCTTGTAGGTATCATAGAACAAAACAATGATTGGTCTGTTGCAGCTTTTCTGTGAAATATATAAATGCCCCCGTCAGCTAGGCTGACGGAATGGCGCTGTCAGGAGACGAAGATAAAGAGTCGATGTTCACTCTTGACGAAGAGTGAAGCTCACTAGAGTGCAAATGTAAGCGTGAGAGTGCATGACAGGGGGGAGGAGGGGGGGTGTCAGGGGTCTGCTAAACAGGGTTCAAGTGGTCAACTTAACTTTCACTCTCTGTTGCACATTCATGCTAGCTGTGCACTCTTGATACTCTCACCTGCACTCCGAACTCGTTCACCTGCTTGCCTGTGTGTGTGTGTGTTTGAGATACGCCTTGTGGCTTCTGTGTGTGTGTGTGTGTGTGTGTGTGTGTGTGTGTGTGTGTGTGTATTTGAGATACGCCTTGTGGCTTCTGTGTGTGTGTGTTTGTGTGACGTTCTGCCTTTGCAACACAACCAAAGGTACCCTGTTGGGTACCTTTGGGTTGATCCTGTGGTCCTGGATTCGATCCCAGGCACCGGCGAGAAACAATGGGGCAGAGTTTCTTTCACGCTATGCCCCTCCCCCTGTTACCTAGCAGTAAAATAGGTACCTGGGTGTTAGTCAGCTGTCACGGGCTGCTTCCTGGGGGTGGAGGCCTGGTCGAGGACCGGGCCTCGGGGATACTAAAAGCCCCGAAATCCTCTCAAGATAGCCTCAAGAAGAAGATAACCCGAGCATCAACACAGAGGGCCCTCTGAGTACAGTGTATAATCCTTGTCGTCCTTGTACCAGTCCCAAGACAATCCCCCCATGTACTGTGAACAACAACAGTGCCGGCACTGCTATAGACCCCCGACACACATACCCCAGTATGATACTGGACGCTACAGACAGTGACAAACTGTATCTTCCTTTCACTTTAGAAGGGACATCACTGTACAGCCAACGGACATGTGGAAAAAGCTGTTATTATTATTTAAGATCTTGTAATGGGCACTGTATCAGCAGTGACAGTGGGTTTAAGCACTGGTCCAGGTAATGGGGGGTGTAGGGGTGTAGTAGGTAGGGGTGTAGGGGGGGGGGTAACAATGTAGGTCAGTCTAGGAGGCATTTATGGCAGACAGGAGTATGGAAAAGACGTCCACTCTTGAAACAGATTTTATTACAATAAAATGGTCACACCCAGTAATCAAAATGGCCTCGCAGACTTAATTGACAGAGAAAGCAGTCATTCTCGGCTACGGCAACGCCAGCGCTGAGCAAGAGTTACGTAACTAGCGCTCTTAAGAGCACTGTGGCCTAGAAAACTTCATGGAACACTTTGGCCGATAATTAATGAGGTATATCAAACAGCAATAAAGCTATGCTTGAGTAAATATATATGTAATTGGTGAATAGTTACTAGGGCCTCGCCTCTCATCAACATCCTGGCGCATATATATATATATATATATATATATATATATAT
>NC_059579.1:1630694-1650694 GCF_020424385.1 Procambarus clarkii
ATACCATCCGGGCGACCAATAAGAGCATCTGAGTTACGGGGCATTAGGTAATGGGGCTCTCTTTCAGCTGGTCATCCAGCTGTGGCGAGGCTCCTCTTGATGATAACTTAACTTCACTGTGCCTCGAGTGCCATCCCCCTGTGCTTTGGCAGAGTAGGCCATGGTGGCCGTACCTGTCAGCCACCACCTCGCCGCAAATACACCTATATCTGGTGTGGATTTGGGCAGCAAGGCGGAGGGCCACAGCAATTCGGAGGGCGTGTGGTGTGAGACGCGTGCCAGTTGCCGACATTGGGGTTGCTAACAGGACATCCCCTGCATGTGGGGCTGCTACTGCTGTGAGGCGAGCAATGTCGTGTTGTGTTGTTGCAGCACCCAGGCACTCTGCAGCAACTTGGTCTACAATGGGGCCATCCCAGCTGGATTGCTTGTGGGCTTTCGGGGATGGTAGTTGAGGTGATGGGCCTGCACGAGAGGCCCACTCTGTGGCACAGCGTGTAAAATTGGGATCATGTACACCTGCCAGCTGATGTAAGTGGGCAGGTAGAATTTCCTTCACAAGGTCGTCGGATGCTGATAAGGAGGACAGGAAGGCTGGAACAGCGATTTGCGTTGTTGTTCGAACTCCGAGGCCCCCAAGGAAGTGAGGCTTGTTTCCACTGTAGGTCATCAAGAGAGAGGTTAAGGGCTTTTTCTAGCATTGATTTCAGTAACCGGTCATACTCACTTAGTTTTTGGCTACTGTAAGATGGTGAACACCTCAGAAAGTAGGTTAACCTGGGGAGGGACAGACATCTGGTGATGAGGTAGAGTGCATCATGAGCATCAATATCCTCAATCCTCCCATCCATCCTCTTAAGGTCGACGATTTTCTTATCAAGGACCTCATCGATGGCTTTCAACCCCAGGGGAGCTCCTAGGAGTGTGCTGTCTTCAGGTTTAGTTTTATGGATATTTGGCAAAAGACCCTCTATTCTCTCTACGATGCCCTGGTTGGAACATATTATTTCACATTTAGAAGGGTTCAGGATGAGGCCTAAAACTGCACCTTGCTCCTGGATTTTTCTGATGTCCTCCAGGAGGGAGTCTTGGGTACCAGCTAGGGTTACCTTGCCTTGCCTTACCTTGAGGAGCTTCCGGGGCTTAGCGTCCCCGTGGCCCGGTCGTCGACCAGGCCTCCTGGTGCCATCAAGGTACCATCATCCAAGAACCAGATGTTAAGCTCGCTGGACAGGACCTCTGTGACTTGTTTGATGACTAAACAGATAAGGAGAGGAGCAAGGGGGTCACCCTGTTGGACGCCTTCTCGCGAGTCAATTTCCTATTCGCCAGAAAGGAGCTTTCGATCCATACTGTAGCATTGACTGTACAAAAGGGTAGAGGGAAGGGAAATGACTGAACCACACGGAGTACAGCATCCCTCCGCACCAAATTGAAGGCATTTTTGAAATCTAACTTGATTAGGGGCCTTTTCGTCTGTGATGTTGGCGATGAAGGCTCGAGCTGCATGGGCTGCCGCCTAGCACCCTTGTAGCATGCCGAACCCGAACTGTTTTGGCTTTAAGACACAGCAGCTATCTTAACTCCCAAGGAACTATTTACTGGTAGTCGAGCAGCAGTGCAGTAGACTACTTGGCCGGGCGACTGCCCAACCTGTCCTCTTAAAAAGAACGTCGCTTTTGCCCGTATGGCCGAATATGGACGTAATTTGAAAATGAAAAAAAAAATGAAAATAAAATTGGGATTTTTTTTTCAACAACAGTAAGTTAAGGGTCCTCTGATAGGTTAGGTGGGCAGGAAATTCTCATAAAGTTTCAAAACGGTATGAAAAACGATAATGGAAAGAATCCTTTTCTAAGCTGGCCGAGTAAGCCGGATGACTCGAACAGAAAACGGAACAGTTCGTCACTTTTGTGAGTCGATTTCATTTCAAATTACGTCCAAATTTGGCCATAGTGCCGCGCATACCAGCGAAAAGTGACGTTATTTTTAAGAGGACGGGTTGGGGGCAGCCCCCCCCCCCCCTCCCACCTCTCTCAGCTCCACCATCTCACCAGCTAATGTTAAGACTCACGGACTGACGCAACGCACTGAGGCAGAGTTTGTGTCTGTGGTTGCCTCAGGCCTGGCGGCTGCCACCCTTATGGGTGTGGCAATAATGTAGTTTGCCACACCATAAGGAGTGAACAAATCCACAAGGGCCGTGACGAGGATTCGAACCTGCGTCCGGGAGGTTCGAATCCTCGTCACGGCCCTTGTGGATTTGTTCATTTGATGCATCACGTTAGTGTGATCTCTGTGTGTGACCATAAGGAGTGGTCAAACCCCGGAACTCCCAGTTCCTGCGACGGCGCTGGAACCAATCGTATTGGCGTTCGCCTTTCCATTGGGGACTTTCAGCGCCGTGGAGAGAGGGGGAGGACCTGCTGCTTGGGTAACAGCTTCTCCTCCATATCAACCTACCCCTGGCTTTGCGCCCTAGTGAGGCCACTCCAGAGCACAGCACCATAGTCTCCTGAGACTGATGGATGCCTACTAATGTAGTTCGCTTGTTTGACCTCCAAGGGCCAGATTCACGAACGCACTTACGCAAGTACTTACGAACGTGTCCATCTTTCCTCAATCTTTGACGTCTTTGGTTACATTTATTAAACTGTTTACAAGCATGAAAACTTGCCAATCAGCTGTTGTTATTGTTATAAACAGCCTCCTGGTGCTTCGGAGCTCATTAACTGTTTAATAATTGTAAACAAAGCCGCCAAAGATTGAGAAAAGATGGACAGGTTCGTAAGTGTTTGCGTAACTTCTTCGTGAATCTGGCCTCCAGGCTAGTTACTGGAGGTAGGAACCACCATCCTTGAGGTCAGCAACCGGGTGTTCGGGTCGTGGCCGAACTAGAGGTCATCATTGTCGAACTCACACACAAATCACACTGAATATATTAATGAGAAAATCCACCAGGGCTGTGACATAGGCTCGAACCTGGGTCGCTGGTTCGCCCCCACCTCATAGTCCTGGTGGATTTTTTTTTTAATTTATATAAATAATATCAAATTAACATTATTGAAAGTGTTGCAGCACTTGGTGACATTTGGCATCTCTTCGTGTTGCATATACCTTGAGGTGCTTCCGGGGCTTAGCGTCCCCGCGGCCCGGTCGTCGACCAGGTCTCCTGGTCGACGTCAAATTGCGTCAAACGTTGCAACAAATAACTGAGTTACAGTTGTTTTGAATTTTGAATTCATATGTTCATCAGTAAGGTGAAGATAAAGCTGGTTTTTTTATTATTATTATTTTTCTACCACAGACGTGGCCGGGCATTTACAATGCTAACCAATATATATATATATATATATATATATATATATATATATATATATATATATATATATATATATATATATATATATATATATATATATATGTCGTACCTAATAGCCAGAACGCACTTCTCAGCCTACTATGCAAGGCCCGATTTGCCTAATAAGCCAAGTTTTCATGAATTAATTGTTTTTCGACTACCTAACCTACCTAACCTAACCTAACCTAACTTTATCGGCTACCTAACCAAACCTAACCTATAAAGATAGGTTAGGTTAGGTTAGGTAGGGTTGGTTAGGTTCGGTCATATATCTTCTTTAATTTTAACTCCAATAAAAAAAAATTGACCTCATACATAATGAAATGGGTAGCTTTATCATTTCATAAGAAAAAAATTAGAGAAAATATATTAATTAAAGAAAACTTGGCTTATTAGGCAAATCGGGCCTTGCATAGTAGGCTGAGAAGTGAGTTCTGGCTACTAGGTACGACATATATATATACACACACATTTTCTTCTGTCTTCCATGGACAGGGTGAGAGATGTGTTAAACATATAGTTCAAGGGTTTATTGAACACTCAACCACAGAAGGTGATTCGGTGCTTTTAAAATGCTAAGCTAACCTGACGCTGTTGATATGTTAAATGTTGCTTGCAGAAATGAACTGTTCACAGGCATATGGGCTTTCATACATGGAAATAATCATTGAACAAACTTTTGATCCTGGAATATTCTTTTTTCCCCTTTTTATTAATAACTATTTGCCACCACAAGCACTCAAAAACTCGCACTCAAACAGAATCAAATTCCAATCAATATAAGTGAAGAAAATTTGGCACGACATTACTTCAATGCTTTGGGGGGGGGTCGGGGGTGGGGGGCGGGTAGAGATATCAGCCTAAAACTCTTTATATGTATGTAGGTTATCTTGAGGTTATCTTGAGATGATTTCGGGGCTTTTTAGTGTCCCCGCGGCCCGGTCCTCGACCAGGCCTCCACCCCCAGGAAGCAGCCCGTGACAGCTGACTAACACCCAGGTACCTATTTTACTGCTAGGTACCAGGGGGCATAGGGTGAAAGAAACTCTGCCCATTGTTTCTCGCCGGTGCCTGGGATCGAACCCAGGACCACAGGATCACAAGTCCAGCGTGCTGTCCGCTGGACTTGTGAATTAAAATAAATTAAAAATAAATTTGGCAATTTTTTTTTCAACAACAGTAAGTTAAGGGTCCTCTGGTAGGTTAGGTGGGCAGGAAATTCTCATAAAGTTTCAAAACGTTATGAAAAAACGTTAATTGAAAGTTTTCTCTTCTAACCTTTCCGAGTAGGCCGGACGACTCAAACAGAAACAGTACGTCACTTTTGCGAGTCGATTTCATTTCAAATTACGTCCAAATGTGGCCATAGCACCGCGCATACGAGCCAAAAGTGACGATATTTTCAAGTTGTTGTTGTCATAGATTCAGCTACTCGGAACAAGTTCCAAGTAGCACGGGCTACGGTGAGCCCGTATATATATATTTTCAAGGGGACTTGGTTGCTTATATAGCCGTTCTGGCTTAGTGGTTTCTGCTGATTGTGATCTAACTTCAGCACAGGAGACCTTCATGACCCTGTAATGTCAGCCTGGGTCTCTTCCTTGACTATAGTTCACAGTCCGCGTGACAGTTGACATTAAAACTTTTCTTGCGTCGCTGTACAAAACCTCTATGAATATTGCAATGCAAATTGCAATAATCGTGGCGGGCGCTCACAGCTGTTGTGTTGTTTCTAGCCACACTCAGCGTCTAATTTGTCCAGTCAGCGTCTAATTTGTCCAGTCAGCGTCTAATTTGTCCAGTCAGCGTCTAATTTGTCCAGTCAGCGTCTAATTTGTCTAGTCAGCGTCTAATTTGTCCAGTCAGCGTCTAATTTGTCCAGTCAGCGTCTAATTTGTCCAGTCAGCGTCTAATTTGTCCAGTCAGCGTCTAATTTGTTCAGTCAGCGTCTAATTTGTCCAGTCAGCGTCTAATTTGTCCAGTCAGCGTCTAATTTGTCCAGTCAGCGTCTAATTTGTCCAGTCAGCGTCTAATTTGTCTAGTCAGCGTCTAATTTGTCCAGTCAGCGTCTAATTTGTCCAGTCAGCGTCTAATTTGTTCAGTCAGCGTCTAATTTGTCCAGTCAGCGTCTAATTTGTCCAGTCAGCGACTAATTTGTCCAGACAGCGGCTAATTTGTCGAGTCAGCGGCTAATTTGTCGAGTCAGCGGCTAATTTGTCGAGTCAGCGGCTAATTTGTCGAGTCAGCGGCTAATTTGTCGAGTCAGCGGCTAATTTGTCGAGTCAGCGGCTAATTTGTCGAGTCAGCGGCTAATTTGTCGAGTCAGCGGCTAATTTGTCGAGTCAGCGGCTAATTTGTCGAGTCAGCGGCTAATTTGTCGAGTCAGCGGCTAATTTGTCCAGTCAGCGGCTAATTTGTCCAGTCAGCGGCTAATTTGTCCAGTCAGCGGCTAATTTGTCCAGTCAGCGGCTAATTTGTCCAGTCAGCGGCTAATTTGTCGAGTCAGCGTCTAATTTGTCCAGTCAGCGTCTAATTTGTCCAGTCAGCGGCTAATTTGTCCAGTCAGCGGCTAATTTGTCCAGTCAGCGGCTAATTTGTCCAGTCAACTCACCAAGATGTCAACACTTGTTATTGTCCCAATTATCTCTTATCACTTCCACAAACTGCTGTAAATTGCATAGTTTCACCAACCGGCTTAATTCATGCCTTGTTGTGATAATTACTTGCCTGTCATCAACACCATTTATGCAAATTGCAAGTTGTGATAGATCTTGAGATGATTTCGGGGCTTTAGTGTCCCCGCGGCCCGGTCCCCGACCAGGCCTCCACCACCCCCAGGAAGCAGCCCGTGACAGCTGACTAACACCCAGGTACCTATTTTACTGCTAGGTAACAGGGGGCATAGGGTGAAAGAAACTCTACCCATTGTTTCTCGCCGGCGCCTGGGATCGAACCCAGGACCACAGGATCACAAGTCCAGCGTGCTGCCCGCTCGGCCGACCGGCTCCCTCGATGCATCAGTTACTTTTGCAACTTTACTCCATTTTCTATTGCAACTGTAAAGCCCAATTTAATTTCTCCTTCAGTTTGTTAGTACACTGGAAACACAACCCCGAAACTGGTTGTATCTTCCAGTTGTTACAACTTGTAATAAAGTTGTTACAACTTGTAATAAAGTTGTTACAACTTGTAATAAAGTTGTTACAACTTGTAATAAAGTTGTTACAACTTGTAATAAAGTTGTTACAACTTGTAATAAAGTTGTTACAACTTGTAATAAAGTTGTTACAACTTGTAATAAAGTTGTTACAACTTGTAATAAAGTTGTTACAACTTAGCTTAACGTGTTTATGACGTATTAGAACGTTGTTACAACTTGCTATATTGGTTGTTATAACTGGTTAGGTGGTATTAAAACTTGTTCCAACGTTGTACCAACGTCGTAGTTTCGGTGTGTGTTTGGCGGGTTATATTCTGGTACTTCACAGAGTTAACACTCGCTCGGTGATGTACTGGTGACCACACAGAGTTAACACTCGCTCGGTGATGTACTGGTGACCACACAGAGTTAACACTCGCTCGGTGATGTACTGGTGACCACAATTAACATAATATTGGACTAATGTTGACCATCAGTCGAGGCCCTGTCACCTGCCTCGGGGAGCTGGTCGGCCGAGCGGACAGCACGCTGGACTTGTGATCCTGTGGTCTTGGGTTCGATCCCAGGCGCCGGCGAGAAACAATGGGCAGAGTTTCTTTCACTCTATGCCCCCTGTTACCTAGCAGTAAAATAGGTGCCTGGGTGTTAGTCAGCTGTCACGGGCTGCTTCCTGGGGGTGGTGGAGGCCTGGTCGAGGACCGGGCCGCGGGGACACTAAAGCGCCGAATTCATCTCAAGATAACCTCAAGAAGCCTCGCTAGGAGGGCCCTCAATACACGCAACACTGCAATTTGGTAATGCATATTGTGTACTCGTAACTTAAACATTGTTGTGTGATTGTAGCGACGAGGTGGCTGCTGGCTCTTCGAAAGCGCCAAGCCACTGGGAAAGGATCGGCATAAGAATGTGGGATGGGACGGGGGAAAGGAATGGTGCCCAACCACTTGTGGACGGTCTCGGGGGATTGAACACAGACCTGCATGAAGCCAGACCCTCGCTCTCCCGTCCAACCCCAAGTGGTTGGGCATCAAAGGACATGAGATGAAGTAACTATCCTCCAGTTCTGCAACACGGTGGGGGGGGGGTGTTGCCCCCCGCGTAGTGGGGGCGCTGTGGACGGCTGTCAGCGGGGGGTCTAATAGTCTGTATTGCTTTACAGGAAAAGTGTGTGTGTGATAGTGGAGGTGACAGGTCCAGTAGGGCGCCGACCTATGTGTAAAGGAAATTTGTGCCTTAAGTACTTCGTGAAAGGAGAATTGTAAACAATGTCTTGTGTGGCCGGGCAGATCGCCGCCTGACGCTTAGTAACTATCGTCGTCAACCACCACCCAACAGTTTTCCTGAGCGCTGTGCGGCGAGTGTGGAATATGGTGACCGCTCTCCACTACCGTTCCCGGACGCGGCCAGGTGTGTGGCGCCGTTGTTAGCTTGGTGTGACAGGCGTTCCTCGACATAACAGGCAGTCATGAGGTGGCCATGTCACTCCGGAGGTGGCCATGTCACTCCCTGGGCCGCATGAGTGACGCCACACCCACCCACCGCCCCATTCATCAAGGTGAAGATGGAGAAAGTCGAGAAAAAACTCACCAGATTCCGCGCCACGCTCAAAAACAAACGGAAACTCTCGCTGCCTGTTTTTATAAACCAGTTCCAGCAACAGTGGGCCGAACAACAGGCCGGACCAGCCAATGACAGTGGCGGAGGGCTAGAAGTAGGCGTGGCCTCCTCTTCGGGATCGTCCTTCGGGAGCCTGACATCTATCCCTCCGGTCCTGGAGAAGGAGAGTCGCCTGGTCATGTCTCCGACGAATCTCAACCTGGCATTTCAACTCGACTTCGGCAAAGAGCGGCTGTCGAGCAGTGGCGGCGGCTCGCCCTACTCGACCCTAGGCCACACTAGCCTCGTCACCTCTGTGTCGTCACCAGGGGGTACCACTCAGCTTGTTGTGGCTGGCACGCCGTCATACCCGACCGTGCGGCTCAACCTTCCAGGTGAGAATATGGTGCCTTAGCTCATTCTTACCCACTTCCAGGTGAGTATACATGTGTCTCACCTCATGTATACTCCATCCAGCACCCTCCATGTTGTCCTCATTCTCTCACATGATCACCTAATGTCTATAATATTGCAACGTGTGAACAAATCCACAAGGGCCGTGACGAGGATTCGAACCTGCGTCCGGGAGCATCCCAGAAGCTGCCTTGATCGACTGAGCTACCGACAGCTACTGAATGCAACACGCAATTGGGATTTCTGTGTGTGTGGTAACTTATATTTTTGCAACGAATGCAATATTTTTTTGGTCGGGGTTTCTGTGGATATGTTGATTGAAAGGTCAGAGAAGTTGTAGCCTTGTTTCCTCCACACCTTTCATTTTATCATTCTGTGCCTTGACTTATCGTATTCTTAGATAAGTGAATATATAGGAATGAGTTGATATTCTTGTGTCAACAGGACGCCAGACACGGGAGAATGATGGGCATAGCTTTATGGAAGTAGTGTGAGTGACTCCTGGTTGTAGGTCCTGTTGAATAGGGGTGGTGCTGTAGGTCCTGTTACATAGGTGTTGGTGGTGTAGTAGGTCCTGTTAACACAGGTGGTGGTGTAGGTCCTGTTAACACAGGTGGTGGTGGTGTAGGTCCTGTTAACACAGAAGGTGGTGGTGTAGGTCCTTTTAACACAGGTGGTGGTGTGTAGGTCCTGTTAACACAGGAGGTGGTGGTGGTGTAGGTCCTGTTAACACAGAAGGTGGTGGTGTAGGTCCTGTTAACACAGAAGGTGGTGGTGTAGGTCCTGTTAACACAGGTGGTGGTGGTGTAGGTCCTGTTACACAGAAGGTTGTGGTGCAGGTCCTGTTAACACAGGTGGTGGTGGTGTAGGTCCTGTTAACACAGGTGGTGGTGGTGTAGGTCCTATTAACACAGGTGGTGGTGGTGTAGGTCCTGTTAACACAGGTGGTGGTGGTGTTGGTCCTGTTAACACAGGTGGTGGTGTGTAGGTCCTGTTAACACAGGAGGTGGTGGTGGTGTTGGTCCTATAAAACGGTCCGTTACAGCAGTTCCCCTCTGATCTTTCTCGACAGGTTCTGAAATCTGTCAAAGTTGAAGCGAGTGGAATATTAGTTTTTTTCCTTATCGTCAGAAGTAGATCCTTCAGAGGTGTTTGTTAACGTGTATATGTTCTTCCCGAGCGCCAGAAGAACTGTGTTAGTATGTACAGTATATGTGTATACAGATACATATGTATGTATGTTATATCTTAGAGAAAATAGTGTGGAAAGGGCAAGGTCTCAAAGCTTGAAGTTCAGACGGTGAACTTAAGTCTGAAGACTTTAAGTTCTTCAAGTAACTTGTAACATTTGAATGTCAGGAGTTCTTCCCAACTGTCTAGCTGACAGTGGATGGTTCTAATTGTACAGCTGACAGTGGATGGTTCTAATTGTACAGCTGACAGTGGATGGTTCTAATTGTACAGCTGACAGTGGATGGTTCTAATTGTACAGCTGACAGTGGATGGCTCTAATTGTACAGCTGACAGTGTGTGGTTCTAATTGTACAGCTGACAGTGGATGGCTCTAATTGTACAGCTGACAGAGTGTGTGGTTCTAATTGTACAGCTGACAGTGGATGGTTCTAATTGTACAGCTGACAGTGTGTGGTTCTAATTGTACAGCTGACAGTGGATGGTTCTAATTGTACAGCTGACAGTGTGTGGTTCTAATTGTACAGCTGGCAGTGTGTGGTTCTAATTGTACAGCTGGCAGTGTGTGGTTCTAATTGTACAGCTGACAGTGGATGGTTCTAGCTGTACAGCTGACAGTGGATGGTTCTAGCTGTACAGCTGGCAGTGTATGGTTCTAATTGTACAGCTGACAGTGGATGGTTCTAGCTGTACAGCTGACAGTGGATGGTTCTAGCTGTACAGCTGGCAGTGTATGGTTCTAATTGTACAGCTGACAGTGGATGGTTCTAATTGTACAGCTGACAGTGGATGGTTCTAATTGTACAGCTGACAGTGGATGGTTCTAATTGTACAGCTGACAGTGGATGGTTCTAGCTGTACAGCTGACAGTGTGTGGTTCCAATTGTACAGCTGACAGTGTGGTTCCAATTGTACAGCTGACAGTGTGTGGTTCCAATAGTACAGCTGACAGTGTATGGTTCTAATTGTACAACTGGCAGTGTATGGTTCTAATTGTACAGCTGACAGTGGATGGTTCTAATTGTACAGCTGACAGTGTATGGTTCTAATTGTACAGCTGACAGTGTGTGGTTCCAATTGTACAGCTGACAGTGGATGGTTCTAATTGTACAGCTGACAGTGTGTGGTTCCAATTGTACAGCTGACAGTGTGGGGTTCCAATTGTACAGCTGACAGTGTGTGGTTCCAATTGTACAGCTGACAGTGTGTGGTTCCAATTGTACAGCTGACAGTGTGTGGTTCTAGCTGTACAGCTGACAGTGTGTGGTTCCAATTGTACAGCTGACAGTGTGTGGTTCCAATTGTACAGCTGACAGTGTATGGTTCTAATTGTACAGCTGGCAGTGTATGGTTCTAATTGTACAGCTGACAGTGGATGGTTCTAATTGTACAGCTGACAGTGTATGGTTCTAATTGTACAGCTGACAGTGTGTGGTTCCAATTGTACAGCTGACAGTGGATGGTTCTAATTGTACAGCTGACAGTGGATGGTTCTAATTGTACAGCTGACAGTGTGTGGTTCCAATTGTACGGCTGACAGTGTGTGGTTCCAATTGTACGGCTGACAGTGTGTGGTTCCAATTGTACGGCTGACAGTGTGTGGTTCCAATTGTACAGCTGACAGTGTGTGGTTCCAATTGTACAGCTGACAGTGTGTGGTTCCAATTGTACAGCTGACAGTGTGTGGTTCTAATTGTACAGCTGACAGTGTGTGGTTCTAATTGTACAGCTGACAGTGGATGGTTCTAATTGTACAGCTGACAGTGTGTGGTTCTAATTGTACAGCTGACAGTGGATGGTTCTAATTGTACAGCTGACAGTGTGTGGTTCTAATTGTACAGCTGACAGTGGATGGTTCTAATTGTACAGCTGACAGTGTGTGGTTCCAATTGTACAGCTGACAGTGTATGGTTCAATCTGTACAGCTGGCAGTGTATGGTTCCAATTCTACGTCTGAAAGTGGATGGTTTAACCAAATTTCATGAATAATACCGAAAAGTTTCTCTACAGACAGGAATATATTGGGAAGATGGCAACCCATTCTTCCCATTGACAGTACGGTTTAATACTAAGTGTAATAAGTACATTTCCTGACTGTCATACATAGTACATAATTGCACTTATGGGGCTGTTACATTTATCTCCCCATTTATTCTCGTTTTCTGTTAAGACACTTAGAATTAAGTTTTCAAGTTCAATTCGCTATACACAAGTTTTAAATATCAGGAATTACTTATTCAGTTTGATTAAACAATAGAGATTTTATATACAAAATTTGAAAATATCCTTATTTACTTTACAATTTATTGATATATTTTAGCTTTGTTTTATTAGTTTTATAAAACTGTAGTATCAATATAGCTATAGGTTAAGTACTAATTGTAATTAAGAAGCAATAAAATGCTTATCTTCAAACACTAAGAAGGTTAGGTTAGGTCGTGGTTTCCTATTCTGCTTTTCAGGTAAACTCAAATATTCACAATATATTTGACAGTACGGTTTAATACTAAGTGAAAATAAGTACAATTAGTACAAAATAAAAAGTACAAAATAAGTAAAAAGAAAATAAGTACAATTCCTGACTGTCATACATAGTACATAATTGCACTTACTTGTGCTATTACATTAACCACCCCCTTTTTAGAGGACAGGCTAGAAAATTTATAGATCCATTTCTGTAACCATTTGTTCGTTATAAATGGTCTCCACTATAGCGAGTTGCTTGAATACGTTTACCAAAACGTTTCCGACAAAAAGTGGACAGCATTGTTGACCGCTCATGCAAGTGTTGCAAGTTGCAAAGGCAGATTATCAAGACGACGAACATCTTAAGACATCCTAAGTTCGATGTCTCAAGACATCTTAAGTTCGTGACTGAATTCATGAGTGTTTCTTGTGAAAAGGTTTTTCAAAGTCAAGTTATTTCCTGGATTTGCAACTTTGCAAGAATATTGTAGTTATGTCAGCTGTGTTGTCTCGCTTTGCCACTACGTAAAAAATACAGCTGTGATATGGCTAGTTAGAATCGTGTCCTCACCCCCAGAGCAGTTATGCGAAGAGTTGTTGACTAATAGCGAAAATAGTTTGAGTGGTTCACTCCAGAACGTTGAAACGAACACGAATACACACACACGCACACGCACACAAAACACAAACACACATGCACACACACTTTAGGGTAGATAAAGACCGGCTATTTAACACAAGGGGCACACGCACAAGGGGACACAGGTGGAAACTGAGTGCCCAAATGAGCCACAGAGATATTAGAAAGAACTTTTTTTAGTGTCAGAGTGGTTGACAAATGGAATGCATTAGGCAGTGATGTGGTGGAGGCTGACTCCATACACAGTTTCAAGTGTAGATATGATAGAGCCCAATAGGCTCAGGAACCTGTACACCAGTTGATTGACGGTTGAGAGGCGGGACCAAAGAGCCAGAGCTCAAACCCCGCAAGCACAACTAGTCGAGTACACATGTTCTCAGCGAACACCAACAACCCATGGGAACACGGGTGGAAGCTGGGAACTCAGATATAACATAGAGATGTAAGAAAGTTTTCCTGTAGCGTGAGGGTTATCTTGAGGCTATCTTGAGGTTATCTTGAGATGATTTCGGGGTTTTTAGTGTCCCCGCGGCCCGGTCCTCGACCAGGCCTCCACCCCCAGGAAGCAGCCGGTGACAGCTGACTAACACCCAGGTACCTATTTTACTGCTAGGTAACAGGGGCATAGGGTGAAAGAAACTCTGCCCCATTGTTTCTCGCCGGCGCCTGGGATCGAACCCAGGACCACAGGATCACAAGTCCAGCGTGTTGTCCGCTCGGCCGACCGGCTCTCCGGGTAGTTGGGGATAAGGGAATGGACTAAAGGAACAGGTTGTGGAAGAAAAGTCTATTTATCATTTGAAAAGTAGATATGATAAGGAAATGTGCCGCCAGTGTTGGGAGTGCCGCCAGTGTTGGGAGTGCCGCCAGTGTTGGGAGTGCCGCCAGTGTTGGGAGTGCCACCAGTGTTGGGAGTGCCGCCAGTGTTGGGAGTGCCGCCAGTGTTGGGAGTGCCGCCAGTGTTGGGAGTGCCACTAGTGTTGGGAGTGCCACTAGTGTTGGGAGTGCCGCCAGTGTTGGGAGTGCCGCCAGTGTTGGGAGTGCCGCCAGTGTTGGGAGTGCCGCCAGTGTTGGGAGTGCCACCAGTGTTGGGAGTGCCGCCAGTGTTGGGAGTGCCGCCAGTGTTGGGAGTGCCACTAGTGTTGGGAGTGCCACCAGTGTTGGGAGTGCCACCAGTGTTGGGAGTGCCGCCAGTGTTGGGAGTGCCGCCAGTGTTGGGAGTGCCGCCAGTGTTGGGAGTGCCACCAGTGTTGGGAGTGCCACCAGTGTTGGGAGTGCCACCAGTGTTGGGAGTGCCGCCAGTGTTGGGAGTGCCGCCAGTGTTGGGAGTGCCGCCAGTGTTGGGAGTGCCGCCAGTGTTGGGAGTGCCACCAGTGTTGGGAGTGCCACCAGTGTTGGGAGTGCCGCCAGTGTTGGGAGTGCCGCCAGTGTTGGGAGTGCCGCCAGTGTTGGGAGTGCCGCCAGTGTTGGGAGTGCCGCCAGTGTTGGGAGTGCCACCAGTGTTGGGAGTGCCGCCAGTGTTGGGAGTGCCGCCAGTGTTGGGAGTGCCGCCAGTGTTGGGAGTGCCACCAGTGTTGGGAGTGCCGCCAGTGTTGGGAGTGCCGCCAGTGTTGGGAGTGCCGCCAGTGTTGGGAGTGCCGCCAGTGTTGGGAGTGCCGCCAGTGTTGGGAGTGCCGCCAGTGTTGGGAGTGCCGCCAGTGTTGGCAGTGCCACCAGTGTTGGCAGTGCCGCCAGTGTTGGGAGTGCCGCCAGTGTTGGGAGTGCCGCCAGTGTTGGGAGTGCCACCAGTGTTGGGAGTGCTGGTAACAATGGTGGGGTGGGGGTACGGGAGAGAGATCGATTACCGCGCCTCCCAAGTGCTGGGCTTCCCTTGTAACTCAAGAATATACTCTACTCTCAAAGATGGCGCCCCTATCGATTTGTGCGTGCGTGCGCGTGCGTGTATTCGCCTATTTGTGTCTGCAGGATCGAGCATTGACTCTTGGATCCCGTCTTTCCAGCCATCGGTTGTTTACAACAATAACTCCTGTCCCATTTCCCTATCATATCTAGTTTTAAAATTATGAATAGTATTTGCTTCCACAACCTGTTCCTGAAATGCATTCCATTTTCCCACTACTCTCACGCTAAAAGAAAACTTCCTAACATCTCTGTGACACATCTGAGTTTCAAGCTTCCATCCATGTCCCCTCGTTCTGTTACTATTCCGTGTGAACATTTCGTCTATGTCCACTCTGTCAATCCCTCTGAGTATCTTATACGTTCCTATCATGTCCCCCCTCTCCCTTCTTCTTTCTAGTGTCGTAAGGCACAGTTCCCTCAGGCGCTCCTCATACCCCATCCCTCGTTGCTCTGGGACGAGTCTCGCTGCAAACTTCTAAACCTTTTCCAGTTTCCTTATGTGTTTCTTCAGGTGGGGACTCCATGATGAGGCGGCATACTCTAAGACTGGCCTTACGTAGGCAGTGTAAAGCTCCCTAAATGCCTCCTTACTTAGGTTTCTGAATGATGTTCTATCTTTTGCCAGTGTAGAGTACGCTGCTGTCGTTATCCTATTTATATGTGCCTCAGGAGATAGATTAGGTGTTACGTCCACCCCCAGGTCTCTTTCGCGCGTCGTCACAGGTAGGCTGTTCCCCTTCATTGTGAACTGTCCCTTTGGTCTCCTATCACCTAGTCCCATTTTCATAACTTTACATTTGCTCGTGTTGAACTCCAGTAGCCATTTCTCTGACCATCTCTGCAACCTGTTCAGGTCCTCTTGGAGGATCCTACAATCCTCATCTGTCACAACTCTTCTCATCAACTTTGCGTCATCCGCAAACATCGACATGTAGGACTCTACGCCTGTAAACATGTCGTTAACATATACAAGAAATAGAATTGGTCCCAGCAACGATCCTTGTGGTACTCCACTTGTTACTGTTCGCCAGTCCGACTTCTCGCCCCTTACCGTAACTCTTTGGCTCCTTCCTGTTAGGTAGTTCCTTATCCATGCTAGGACCTTTCCCCCCACCCCCGCCTGCCTCTCGAGCTTGAACAGCAGTCTCATGTGCGGTACTGTATCAAAGGCTTTTTGGCAGTCCAGAAAAATGCAGTCTGCCCAACCATCTCTGTCCTGTCTTATCCTCGTTATTTTATCATAGAATTCCAAGAAGGTTTGTTAGGCATAATTTCCCTGTCCAGAACCCATGTTGATGTTTGTTCACAAACCTAATGTTCTCCAGGTGTGCAACCAGTCGTAGCCTAATTATTCTTTCCAGTATTTTACAGGGGATGCTTGTCAGTGATACAGGTCTATAGTTAAGTGCCTCCTCCCTATCACCTTTCTTGAAGATCGGTACAACATTTGCAGATGGAATGTTGCCCAATTGTTCTTCCAGCAGTTGCCATTGCTGGGAGTGCCACCAGTGTTGAGTGCCACCAGTGTTGGCACTCACTGACGGACTAAAGCCATCAACTTGTATATCAATTAAACTATTAAAAATAATTGCCAGGTGTGCAGTTGGCCAGATGTGGACTTGGCCAGGTGTGGACTTGGCCAGGTGTGGACTTGGCCAGGTGTGGACTTGGCCAGGTGTGGACTTAAGACCCATCAACCTCGGGAGGGTCATTAAGACCACCACACAGCAACAGACCAATTACCAATTAGTATTATGCATTAGGCCTGAACCTCGTTTAAGACTGAAGTATACTGTATACAGTATACTTTATTATACCCAAGCTTGTGTATAATGTGTAGTATAATAAATACAGTATACTAGTATTGTATGTAGGAAGTATGTAGTCTCCTACAAGGGGGATATAGGAAATACAACGATGTATTTCCTTCAACAGAGACGTTGAACGCGAATGCGTTTAATCACCGATTACGTCTAACGAGGTGACAGACAGACAGACAGACATTTGTTGCGATAATAACTAACCTAACCGCCTTGTTCTTTGGGTAAAAGTCAGCCCGTACTGAACAGCTTCCCCTGGCGGCGTTTGAATATTGCTTAATTGGTAGCGCTAACAACCTGGTTCGATAATTAACCTTCAATGGCAGGCATTGTTACGGTGTATGATGGTAGAGAGACTATGTACTTACTGCCAGATAAAGGTTTAACAAGGTCATTATCGCTTCAGTGTCACGGTACTGATAGCGTTTATACTGAATGGCGTGATCTGATACAGTGGGTGTATATCCTGCCGCCCCCCCCCCAGGGTAAATACAATACCCCAGGGTATTGTATTTACACTTATATGTGAGGATTTTAATCACTACTGTATTACTGGTGGGAGTTTGATCCGTCTTATACCAGTCGTGTTATGAGGAGCGAGTCTGTCATTTAAGATTTGGTGTAAAGAGTTTTAGGTCAGTGGGATGGACTGGTTTATAGAGCTTGGTCACTCTGTGTAATTATCTAGTTTGTGCTTGCGGGGGTTGAGCTCTGGCTCTGTCGGCCCGCCTCTCAACTGTCACTCAAGCAACTGTTATTAACTACTGACTTTTTCACACACACACACACACACACACACACACACACACACACACACACACACACACACACACACACACACACACACACACACACACACACGCACACACTATCTAGTTTTGTACGAAAAACGGGAATTATCAATCCAGGCAAATTGTTTGTATTTTGTGAATATAAATTATATAAATTGGATTTGTCGCATCTAATTTGGCTTTTCTCTGGTACGTAATGGTACTCTCCACGAGGGCCTGATGATACATGTACGTCACTTTATGGTGTATGGGGGGGGGGCCTATGATACATATGTATCACAACCACATCAATAGATACATATCCTAGATAACTACCAATTCAAACCGACCGGTTAAACTTCCCGTGTTGACTTTCGTATCATCTTTGATATCTTCATGGGGGGTGCTGGTGGGTGTGTGTCTTTATAAATGATAACATTGCACGAACCATTGCTTGCAACATGAACATTCACGGTGCAAGATTTGCCACTGCCTGGGGCGCTCGGTAGGTGAACTCCCCCCCCCCCTAAGAATAGCATCAGTATATATATACATATTTTACACTACAGGGCCGTCGGCGTGTCGGCACTGGGTTATTCAGTGTGGCTAGGGTGATAGTTCAGGGTTCGGATCTCACTACCCACACTCAGCCCACACTACACCACCCATACACCACCCACACTCTCATACACAGTCTTCCATACACCCATACACACCCGCTATCGTATAGGCAAAGTGTGAAGGTATAGATATCCTCGTATACATGAAGAGTGTGTGTATATATTCTCTAATGTATACTCTACTAGCTATTTGCTCTAATACTCAAATTAATAAGAGCGAAAAAGAGTTAATCAATCTTATCTTGAGATGATTTCGGGGCTTTAGTGTCCCCGCGGCCCGGTCCTCGACCAGGCTTCCACCCCCAGGAAGCAGCCCGTGACAGCTGACTAACACCCAGGTACCTATTTTACTGCTAGGTAACAGGGGGGATAGGGTGAAAGAAACTCTGCCCATTGTTTCTCGCCGGCGCCTGGGATCGAACCCAGGGCCACAGGATCACAAGTCCAGCGTGCTATCCGCTCGGCCGACCGGCTCCAAGACTTAAAGACTTGATACATCTCTCGCAGTTTTCATAATTTTGACAAATGGATTTTTTGACATATGTTCCACAAGGGACTTTCAGACTGTATAGTGGTGATAAATCTTTGCTGTAAATGCTCTGACTGTAAATTGTCAGTCTAATATGACGTCCATCTGATGTCAGTCTATGTGACGTCAGACGAACCAACGTTTCGTCCACATGTTGTCAAAGTTTTGGCCAATGTGAGACGTTTCTCACCTATCAGAAACTTTTCTCTAGGTGAGAAAACTTAATCTTTTTCTCTCACCCAGAGTGGCGAGTAGATAAAGAGGCCCACAGGTTACAGGTGTGTGTGTTTAGTTACAGGTGTGTAGGTGGGAGGTAGTAGACCAGGCTGGGCAGCAGGTGTGGACCACTACCAGCAGGTGTGGGCCGTTACTAGCAAATGGAGTTACTACAACTGATCCTGGACGGCTGGTGGGGAATTTAGCGAATCATGAAATGATTTTTTGTACTCGGAAGATGGATCTCAGTTGGTAAGCGTATAGCTTCTCTTGTAGGGGAGAGATTGATGTTTTTATAGGGGTCATAACCTTACTGTGTAGGGGGGGGGGGAGTTGCTTTTGTAGCGTCTAGTTAGGTCCTAGTTACTGGTACTTTTGTAGCGTCTAGTTAGGTCCTAGTTACTGCTGCTTTTGTAGCGTCAAGTTAGGTGCTAGTTACTGCTGCTTTTGTAAGATCAGGATTGGTTAAGCTAGTTACTGTTGCTAGTTACTCTTTGTGTAACCACTGTGAATTCAAGCCTAACAATGCAGTGGTCACTAGCTCCAATAGGCCTCTTGTATTCTATTCTCTAAACATCTGCTTCATTTTGGGGAAATTTCCCAGTGTGATTCTGCTGGTAGATCGTCTCCTGTCTATCTTGGTGCTTGTAAGTGTTGGTCTGCGACGTCTAGCAGCTTTACCCTCCATGTCCCGTGACCAGCCGTGGGGGAGCAATGTTTTTCCAGTCAATTTCTGGGGGGTTGAAGTCCCCCAGTATTAGGATTTTTGCGCTTGTTGCCCATACCACTGTGGCTGGGTTTCCCAGTACCTTCAGACAATGCTACCACAATTTTTATGCACTGCAATGTTGCTATTTCTAGTAGATGCACTCATGTTGGTCAGTTCCCTCTGCTATTGTTAGTTCTTCAAGGCTACAGGGAAGCTGTAACAGCTGAGCTACTCCACCTGCCCCCTCTGTGCACTGTAACACTCCTTGTTACATGATAGCCTCTGTAATGCATTTTCTGTAATGCTTGGCAGTTTTGTTTCTGTGATAGCGATCATGTGCGGGTGTACTCGTGTCGCTCTTTCCTGTAATTCTATCGCATTATTAGCGATTCCATCTGCATTTGTGTACATTAATTTTGTGCTGCTCATAGTGGTTGTGGTGATTGAGGGAGGTGTGGTAGAGTTTGGAGTGGAGTGGTGTACTTACCTAGTTGTGGTTGCGGTGGTTGAGCTCTAGCTCTTTGGTCCCGCCTCTCAACCGTCAATCAACTGGTGTACAGGTTCCTGAGCCTATTGGGCTCTATCATATCTACACTTGAAGCTGTG
>NC_059579.1:1660694-1695694 GCF_020424385.1 Procambarus clarkii
CCTGAAGAAAATGGTCAATATTTATCTGAGATTTGCAATTCAACATCAATTTAATAGAGTTACGTGCAATTAATCTGATCATATATATATATATATATATATATATATATATATATATATATATATATATATATATATATATATATAAAAGTTTGTGAGGGTACCACCTCTGGTGCCAATGTGGGGACCCATAGCCTCGGAGAAGAAAATAAAAAGTATTCAGAGGAGACCTTGTGGTTTCTCACTGAACACTAATATTATCTTCTCCTACCACCCCCATTCTTTTGTAAGAATATATATATATATATATATATATATATATATATATATATATATATATATATATATATATATATATATATATATATATATAATATAAAGTTATTAATCTCCCCAAAACACTTAAAGAGATTGCAAATTTGCAATTGGATTCAGGATTGTTGATTTGTCCCCTGAGTCCGGCCCAGGGGACTGTTGGTGTTGGTAAGTGGTTCCCTGTTGGTTCCTTAGGGTCCCTAGGCCCTAATTATGGGTGGAAGTAGTTTGTCAAGTTTTTAATTAGGTTCCTGTTAGTGTAATTAGTTATTTGTGTGGGGATGAGTTGTGTGTAGTCGACTAGGGTTGAGCTTTGGCTCTTTGGTCCCGCCTCTGGCTCTTTGGGGCTACGTACCGTTACCTGGGGCTACGTACCGTTACCTGGGGCTACGTACCGTTACCTGGGGGCTACCTACCGTTACCTGGGGGCTACCTACCGTTACCTGGGGGCTACCTACCGTTACCTGGGGGCTACCTACCGTTACCTGGGGGCTACCTACCGTTCCCTGGGGGCTACCTACCGTTACCTGGGGGCTACCTACCGTTACCTGGGGGCTACCTACCGTTACCTGGGGGCTATCTACCGTTACCTGGGGGCTACCTACCGTTACCAGAGACTACCTACCGTTACCTGGAGGCTACCTACCGTTACCTGGGGGCTACCTACCGTTACCTGGGGGCTACCTACCGTTACCTGGGGGCTACCTACCGTTACCTGGGGGCTACCTACCGTTACCTGGGGGCTACCTACCGTTACCTGGGGGCTACCTACCGTTACCTGGGGGCTACCTACCGTTACCAGAGACTACCTACCGTTACCAGGGACTACCTAGCGTTACCAGGGACTACCTACCGTTACCAGGGACTACCTAGCGTTACCAGGGACTACCTAGCGTTACCAGGGACTACCTAGCGTTACCAGGGACCACCTAGCGTTACCAGGGACTACCTAGCGTTACCAGGGACTACCTAGCGTTACCAGGGACCACCTACCGTTACCAGGGACTACCTAGCGTTAACAGGGACCACCTACCGTTACCAGGGACTACCTACCGTTACCAGGGACTACCTAGCGTTACCAGGGACTACCTAGCGTTACCAGGGACCACCTAGCGTTACCAGGGACTACCTAGCGTTACCAGGGACTACCTAGCGTTACCAGGGACCACCTACCGTTACCAGGGACTACCTAGCGTTACCAGGGACTACCTAGCGTTACCAGGGACTACCTAGCGTTACCAGGGACCACCTAGCGTTACCAGGGACTACCTAGCGTTACCAGGGACTACCTAGCGTTACCAGGGACCACCTACCGTTACCAGGGACCACCTACCGTTACCAGGGACTACCTAGCGTTACCAGGGACTACCTACCGTTACCAGGGACTACCTAGCGTTACCAGGGACTACCTAGCGTTACCAGGGACTACCTAGCGTTACCAGGGACCACCTACCGTTACCAGGGACTACCTAGCGTTACCAGGGACTACCTAGCGTTACCAGGGACCACCTACCGTTACCAGGGACTACCTAGCGTTACCAGGGACTACCTAGCGTTACCAGGGACTACCTAGCGTTACCAGGGACTACCTAGCGTTACCAGGGACTACCTAGCGTTACCAGGGACTACCTAGCGTTACCAGGGACTACCTAGCGTTACCAGGGACTACCTAGCGTTACCAGGGACGGCGAATAGACAGGCGTAGCCCCTGAGCTGAAGGTCGTTCCTGCAGGCACAAACAGGTTCACACACGGATACAGCGCCAAATACAGCTACAACGCCGCCTGTTGTTGTATCAAACTTGTGAACAAGATGTATGCAACGGCGCCTGAGTTAATGTATAGGGATATAAAGGTTTCGTCTCGTTGAGTGTACCAGGAGCGATTGGGCATTATTTAGAGTGCGTGCGAGATGCCTGGGGGGGGGGGAAGGGGAGATAGATCGCCGCTTCAGCTGTGTGTTTTAAGCTATTTGTGCTTGCTGAATGGAGCTCTTAGCTCTTGGGTCCCGCCTTTAAGGTGTATTTTACCTTATGGCTGCTCTCTAATACACACACACACACACACACACACACACACACACACACACACACACACACACACACACACACACACACACACACACACACACACTGTGTATGGAGGCTGACTCCATACACAGTTTCAAGTGTAGATATGATAGAGCCCAATAGGCTTAGGAATCTGTACACCAGTTGATTGACGGTTGAGAGGCGGGACCAAAGAGCCAGAGCTCAACCCCCGCAAGCACAATTAGGTGAGCACACACACACACACACACACACACACACACACACACACACACACACACACACACACACACACACACACATATCCCCAGGAAGCAGCCCGTGACAGCTGACTAACTCCCAGGTACCTATTTACTGCTAGGTAACAGGGGGGGGGGGGCATTCAAGGTGAAAGAAACTTTGCCCATTTGTTTCTGCGGGAATCGAACCCGCGCTACAGAATTACGAGTCCTGCGCGCTATCCACCAGGCCACCAGGCCCCCTGGTGTGTGTGTGTGTGTGTGTAGAGATATAAGGGGGCGGGAGTACCCGCTTTTCGGGTGCGGGTACATGGTATTATTAAGTCCCCAAGTCCCCGGTGGTGGGGGGGAGGGGAGGTTAGGGTGTAGGGTGGTGAAAGTGGGCGGTGTGGGTGACTGAATGACTGGGTGGTAACGGTTGGGCGTCAATCACCCAATTACAGATAATCACATTAGTTATTTAGTAGTTACGTATCACCGGGAATGGTGGAAATTGGTTTGAAAATATGATTATATATATATATATATATATATATATATATATATATATATATATATATATATATATATATTATATATATATATATATATATATATATATATATATATATATATATATATATATATATATATGTCGTACCTAGTAGCCAGAACGCACTTCTCAGCCTACTATCCAAGGCCCGATTTGCCTAATAAGCCAAGTTTTCCTGAATTAATATATTTACTTTAATTTTTTTCTTATGAAATGATAAAGCTACCCATTTCATTATGTATGAGGTCAATTTTTTTTTATTGGAGTTAAAATTAACGTAGATATATGACCGAACCTAACCAACCCTACCTAACCTAACCTATCTTTATAGGTTAGGTTAGGTTAGGTGGCAGAAAAAGTTAGGTTAGGTTAGGTAGGTTAGGTAGTCGAAAAACAATTAATTCATGAAAACTAGGCTTATTAGGCAAATCGGGCCTTGCATAGTAGTCTAAGAAGTGCGTTCTGGCTACTAGGTACGACATATATATATATATATATATATATATATATATATATATATATATATATATATATATATATATATATATATAATTTATTTATTTATTTATTTGCAAGGAGACAGCGTTACAACCCTATGAGCTAATTTCACTTAACAAAAATTCACATTACTTATAAATGTTCCACATTAACAAAAGTAATGTGACTTAAGCTAAGCTCCTGAAACTAGATAGATTAAAAGTCTCCAATGAGGATAATATCTAGTTGATCAATGCTCTTGTCTATCTGTCCCGTGAATCACTCAACTGTTGCTTCTGGCAGTTTGTATAATACGATAATAATTAGTTTTATGTTTTTTCTTACTTTTAAGTATCTCTACCACCTCATGGAAGTACTTTTAAGACGTCTGAACATACCAGTTCCTCATTAATGTTCAAATCTCATTTAATCTTTCACCCAATCACTTATATATCAATTTTAATTGGAGATCTAGATTTCACTGTCCGTATAATCTTTCATATGATTTTCTGTGAATCAAAATATAAGTCTCTCTGGGCTCGCCATAGACCGTGCTACTTGGAACATTTTGTTCCAGGTAGCGAATCTTTAACAACATCGATGAAAATAGTGAAATCGACTCTTTATTAGTCATTAATGGACTTATTTATTTGAGTTTTATTTTGAGTCTTTAGTTTTTGAGTTTTTTATTTTAGTTCAATAATGTTTGTAAATATAAATGATTTACCATTTTGTGTGTTGCTTTGAGATCTTCCTTCCCTGTGTATTACAGCCACATGGCGGGTATTACAGCCACATGGCGGGTATTACAGCCACATGGCGGGTATTACAGCCACATGGCGGGTATTACAGCCACATGGCGGGTATTACAGCCACATGGCGGGTATTACAGCCACATGGCGTGTATTACAGCCACATGGCGTGTATTACAGCCACATGGCGTGTATTACAGCCATATGGCGTGTATTACAGCCACATGGCGTGTATTACAGCCACATGGCGTGTATTACAGCCACATGGCGGGTATTACAGCCACATGGCGTGTATTACAGCCACATGGCGTGTATTACAGCCACATGGCGTGTATTACAGCCACATGGCGTGTATTACAGCCACATGGCGTGTATTACAGCCACATGGCGTGTATTACAGCCATATGGCGTGTATTACAGCCACATGGCGGGTATTACAGCCACATGGCGTGTATTACAGCCACATGGCGTGTATTACAGCCACATGGCGGGTATTACAGCCACATGGCGTGTATTACAGCCATATGGCGTGTATTACAGCCACATGGCGTGTATTACAGCCACATGGCGTGTATTACAGCCACATGGCGTGTATTACAGCCACATGGCGGGTATTACAGCCACATGGCGGGTATTACAGCCACATGGCGTGTATTACAGCCACATGGCGGGTATTACAGCCACATGGCGGGTATTACAGCCACATGGCGTGTATTACAGCCACATGGCGTGTATTACAGCCACATGGCGGGTATTACAGCCACATGGCGTGTATTACAGCCACATGGCGTGTATTACAGCCACATGGCGGGTATTACAGCCACATGGCGTGTATTACAGCCACATGGCGGGTATTACAGCCACATGGCGTGTATTACAGCCACATGGCGTGTATTACAGCCACATGGCGGGTATTACAGCCACATGGCGGGTATTACAGCCACATGGCGTGTATTACAGCCACGGGTATTACAGCCACATGGCGGGTATTACAGCCACATGGCGTGTATTACAGCCACATGGCGGGTATTACAGCCACATGGCGTGTATTACAGCCACATGGCGTGTATTACAGCCACATGGCGTGTATTACAGCCACATGGCGTGTATTACAGCCACATGGCGTGTATTACAGCCATATGGCGTGTATTACAGCCATATGGCGGGTATTACAGCCACATGGCGGGTATTACAGCCACATGGCGTGTATTACAGCCACATGGCGTGTATTACAGCCACATGGCGTGTATTACAGCCATATGGCGGGTATTACAGCCACATGGCGTGTATTACAGCCACATGGCGTGTATTACAGCCACATGGCGTGTATTACAGCCACATGGCGGGTATTACAGCCACATGGCGGGTATTACAGCCACATGGCGGGTATTACAGCCACATGGCGTGTATTACAGCCACATGGCGGGTATTACAGCCACATGGCGGGTATTACAGCCACATGGCGGGTATTACAGCCACATGGCGGGTATTACAGCCACATGGCGGGTATTACAGCCACATGGCGGGTATTACAGCCACATGGCGGGTATTACAGCCACATGGCGGGTATTACAGCCACATGGCGGGTATTACAGCCACATGGCGGGTATTACAGCCACATGGCGGGTATTACAGCCACATGGCGGGTATTACAGCCACATGGCGGGTATTACAGCCACATGGCGGGTATTACAGCCACATGGCGGGTATTACAGCCACATGGCGGGTATTACAGCCACATGGCGGGTATTACAGCCACATGGCGTATTACAGTATTACAGCCACATGGCGTATTACAGCCACATGGCGTGTATTACAGCCATGGCGTGTATTACAGGCGTGTATTACAGCCACATGGCGTGTATTACAGCCACATGGCGTGTATTACAGCCACATGGCGGGTATTACAGCCACATGGCGTGTATTACAGCCACATGGCGTGTATTACAGCCACATGGCGTGTATTACAGCCACATGGCGTGTATTACAGCCACATGGCGTGTATTACAGCCACATGGCGTGTATTACAGCCATATGGCGTGTATTACAGCCACATGGCGGGTATTACAGCCACATGGCGTGTATTACAGCCACATGGCGTGTATTACAGCCACATGGCGGGTACAGCCACATGGCGTGTATTACAGCCACGTGTATATTACAGCCACATGGCGGGTATTACAGCCACATGGCGTGTATTACAGCCACATGGCGGGTATTACAGCCACATGGCGGGTATTACAGCCACATGGCGTGTATTACAGCCACATGGCGTGTATTACAGCCACATGGCGTGTATTACAGCCACATGGCGTGTATTACAGCCACATGGCGTGTATTACAGCCACATATTACAGCCACATGGCCACATGGCGGGCCACATATTACAGCCACATGGCGGGTATTACAGCCATATGGCGTGTATTACAGCCACATGGCGGGTATTACAGCCACATGGCGTGTATTACAGCCACATGGCGTGTATTACAGCCACATGGCGGGTATTACAGCCACATGGCGGGTATTACAGCCACATGGCGTGTATTACAGCCACATGGCGGGTATTACAGCCACATGGCGTGTATTACAGCCACATGGCGTGTATTACAGCCACATGGCGTGTATTACAGCCACATGGCGTGTATTACAGCCACATGGCGTGTATTACAGCCACATGGCGTGTATTACAGCCACATGGCGTGTATTACAGCCACATGGCGGGTATTACAGCCACATGGCGGGTATTACAGCCACATGGCGTGTATTACAGCCACATGGCGTGTATTACAGCCACATGGCGTGTATTACAGCCACATGGCGTGTATTACAGCCACATGGCGGGTATTACAGCCACATGGCGGGTATTACAGCCACATGGCGGGTATTACAGCCACATGGCGGGTATTACAGCCACATGGCGGGTATTACAGCCACATGGCGTGTATTACAGCCACATGGCGGGTATTACAGCCACATGGCGTGTATTACAGCCACATGGCGGGTATTACAGCCACATGGCGGGTATTACAGCCACATGGCGGGTGTATTACAGCCACATGGCGGGTATTACAGCCACATGGCGGGTATTACAGCCACATGGCGGGTATTACAGCCACATGGCGTGTATTACAGCCACATGGCGGGTATTACAGCCATATGGCGTGTATTACAGCCACATGGCGGGTATTACAGCCACATGGCGGGTATTACAGCCATATGGCGTGTATTACAGCCACATGGCGGGTATTACAGCCATATGGCGGGTATTACAGCCACATGGCGGGTATTACAGCCACATGGCGGGTATTACAGCCATATGGCGTGTATTACAGCCACATGGCGGGTATTACAGCCACATGGCGGGTATTACAGCCATATGGCGTGTATTACAGCCACATGGCGGGTATTACAGTATTACAGCCATATGGCGTGTATTACAGCCACATGGCGGGTATTACAGCCACATGGCGGGTATTACAGCCACATGGCGTGTATTACAGCCACATGGCGGGTATTACAGCCACATGGCGGGTATTACAGCCACATGGCGTGTATTACAGCCACATGGCGTGGTATTACAGCCATATGGCGTGTATTACAGCCACATGGCGGGTATTACAGCCACATGGCGGGTATTACAGCCATATGGCGTGTATTACAGCCACATGGCGGGTATTACAGCCACATGGCGGGTATTACAGCCATATGGCGTGTATTACAGCCACATATTACAGCCACATGGCGGGTATTACAGCCACATGGCGGGTATTACAGCCACATGGCGGGTATTACAGCCACATGGCGGGTATTACAGCCATATGGCGTATTACAGTATTACAGCCACATGGCGGGTATTACAGCCACATGGCGGGTATTACAGCCACATGGCGGGCCACATATTACAGCCACATGGCGGGTATTACAGCCACATGGCGGGTATTACAGCCACATGGCGGGTATTACAGCCACATGGCGGGTATTACAGCCACATGGCGGGTATTACAGCCATATGGCGGGTATTACAGCCACATGGCGGGTATTACAGCCACATGGCGGGTATTACAGCCACATGGCGGGTATTACAGCCACATGGCAGGTATTACAGCCACATGGCGGGTATTACAGCCACATGGCGGGTATTACAGCCACATGGCGGGTATTACAGCCATATGGCGGGTATTACAGCCACATGGCGGGTATTACAGCCATATGGCGTGTATTACAGCCACATGGCGGGTATTACAGCCACATGGCGGGTATTACAGCCATATGGCGTGCCACATGGCGGGTATTACAGCCACATGGCGGGTATTACAGCCACATGGCGGGTATTACAGCCACATGGCGGGTATTACAGTATTGTGTTACAGCCACATGGCGCCACATGGCGGGTATTACAGCCACATGGCGGGTATTACAGCCATATGGCGTGTATTACAGCCACATGGCGGGTATTACAGCCACATGGCGGGTATTACAGCCACATGGCGGGTATTACAGCCACATGGCGTGTATTACAGCCATATGGCGTGTATTACAGCCACATGGCGGGTATTACAGCCACATGGCGGGTATTACAGCCACATGGCGGGTATTACAGCCACATGGCGGGTATTACAGCCACATGGCGTGTATTACAGCCACATGGCGGGTATTACAGCCACATGGCGGGTATTACAGCCACATGGCGGGTATTACAGCCACATGGCGGGTATTACAGCCACATGGCGGGTATTACAGCCACATGGCGGGTATTACAGCCACATGGCGGGTATTACAGCCACATGGCGGGTATTACAGCCACATGGCGGGTATTACAGCCACATGGCGGGTATTACAGCCACATGGCGGGTATTACAGCCACATGGCGGGTATTACAGCCACATGGCGGGTATTACAGCCACATGGCGGGTATTACAGCCACATGGCGGGTATTACAGCCCAGCCACATGGCGGGTATTACAGCCACATGGCGGGTATTGCAGCCACATGGCGGGTATTACAGCCATATGGCGGGTATTACAGCCATATGGCGTGTATTACAGCCACATGGCGGGTATTACAGCCACATGGCGGGTATTACAGCCACATGGCGTGTATTACAGCCACATGGCGTGTATTACAGCCACATGGCGTGTATTACAGCCACATGGCGTGTATTACAGCCACATGGCGTGTATTACAGCCACATGGCGTGTATTACAGCCACATGGCGTGTACCACAGCCACATGGCGGGTATTACAACCACATGGCGTTTATTACAGCCACATGGCGTGTACCACAGCCACATGGCGTGTACCACGGCCACATGGCGTGTACCACGGCCACATGGCGTGTATTACGGCCACATGGCGTGTACCACGGCCACACGGCGTGTATTACGGCCACATGGCGTGTACCACGGCCACACGGATTGTACCACAGCCACACGGATTGTACCACAGCCACACGGATTGTACCACAGCCACACGGATTGTACCACAGCCACACGGCGTGTACCACAGCCACACGGCGTGTACCACAGCCACACGGCGTGTACCACAGCCACACGGCGTGTACCACAGCCACACGGCGTGTACCGCAGCCACACGGCGTGTACCACAGCCACACGGCGTGTACCACAGCCACACGGCGTGTACCACAGCCACACGGCGTGTACCACAGCCACACGGCGTGTACCACAGCCACACGGCGTGTACCACAGCCACATCGTTAACAAACCGAGAGGAAAAAATGTGGGTGAGAACATCCTGTGTGGTTTGTTAATTTGCCCCCCCCCCCCACTCTCCCCCCCCCCTCCTCCCAGTTCCCATCCCTGTCCCACCCCCCCTCTCCCAGCTCCCATGTCCCATCCCTCTCTCCCATCCTCTCTCCCAGCACCCATCCACACTCACCTTGTAATTTTGAGGTTGGGGGGGCTCCACAACAGGGATGCATACTTGTGAACTGGTCTGACGTACGTGTTCAGGATGCGGCTGAGGCGAGGTTCTGGCAGGCTGTTCTAAGGTCACTTGGGAGGGTTCGCCCGTGTTATATATAGGGAGGTATTTAACGTTGTGTAGCCTCCTGCTGGTCTCTTGGTCCCTTTCACTGTTTTCATCACCTTACACATACTGAGGTTGAAGTCCAGTAGCCACTTTTCGAACGGCTTCAAGGGGGGGGGGGTGGTATGGGAAGAGTGGTTATGTGTGAGTTTTTTTATTACAAATTTTATATGTATATAGGTTATCTTGAGATGATTTCTGGGCTTTAGTGTCCTCGCGGCCCGGTCCTCGACCAGGCCTCCACCCCCCAGGAAGCAGCCCGTGACAGCTGACTAACACCCAGGTACCTATTTTACTGCTAGGTAACAGGGGGGCATAGGGTGAAAGAAACTCTGCCCATTGTTTCTCGCCAGCGCCTGGGATCGAACCCAGGACCACAGGATCACACAAGTCCAGCGTGCTGTCCGCTCGGTCGACCGACCGGAATGCTGGGCTGGTGCAGCATACACGGTAATTAGGAATAATGCCTTTCAACGCGGAAATGCAGAAAAAGCACGTATTGAGAACAATGTCTCTTCACCACAATGGCTAACTGCCATTGTTAGGGCGTTAAGATTCCTTGAACGATACACTAATAACGCAGTGATTTGCGCTGATTCAGAAGCCTTAGTAAAATTCTGGCAGAAAATTCTGCGATAGTCGCTGAAATCAAGAGAGCTGTGAGGGTACCTACCAATCAGGGAAGAGTCAAGTTTCTGTGGATCCCCTCCCATGTTGGGGATCTCCTCCCATGTTGGAATATGTGGGAATGAACGAGCAGATGTGCTGGCTGCTGAAGGCGCTGAAGGAGACCATATTGAATACTTCATACCCAAGACTCTACTACACATTAGAGGTATTGTCAGGCAACATCACCGTGACACGGTAACTGAGGAAAGGAGGATAGAAGCACAAACCAGTGAATCTGTACGATGGTACAACATGGTTGCAGCTGCCAATCCCAATCATTATGGCCGAAGAGGAGGAGGACGAGGGAGAGAATCAGTAATAGCGAGAATCCGTCTTGGATACAAATATCCATGGAGATATGGAATGGAAACAACAGTTGAGCAGCGGAGTTGCAGAATCTGTGGTGAGAGTGATGGACACCGCCTTGACCACTATCTACGTGAATGTGAACACCTGAGAGACATTAGAAGTATGTGTAGAATAATAAACCCCACATTGTTTGAGTTAGGAAAACACTATTTGTCAATTGTAGATGATGTTCTTAAAAGATTCCCCCATTTTGCACCCGCAAGATTACGTCAGATTTTAAGGGTTGATAGATGTTAATCTTCTCCTTTGATGAACTGTACATGCTGCGATGGCGGTGTGTCCACTCACAGGATGAGTAACGCTGCCCAATACTGTCACTATGGCGGTGTGTCCACTCACAGGATGAGTGGCGCTGCCCAATACTGTCACTATGGCGGTGTGTCCACTCACAGGATGAGTGGCGCTGCCCAATACTGTCACTATGGCGGTGTGTCCACTCACAGGATGAGTGACGCTGCCCAATACTGTCACTATGACGGTGTGTCCACTCACAGGATGAGTGGCGCTGCCCAATACTGTCACTATGGCGGTGTGTCCACTCACAAGATGAGTGGCGCTGTCCAATACTGTCACTATGGCGGTGTGTCCACTCACAGGATGAGTGACGCTGCCCAATACTGTCACTATGGCGGTGTGTCCACTCACAGGATGAGTGGCGCTGCCCAATACTGTCACTATGGCGGTGTGTCCACTCACAGGATGAGTGGCGCTGCCCAATACTGTCACTATGGCGGTGTGTCCACTCACAGGATGAGTGACGCTGCCCAATACTGTCACTATGACGGTGTGTCCACTCACAGGATGAGTGGCGCTGCCCAATACTGTCACTATGGCGGTTTGTCCACTCACAGGATGAGTGGCGCTGTCCAATACTGTCACTATGGCGGTGTGTCCACTTACAGGATGAGTAACGCTGCCCAATACTGTCACTATGGCGGTGTGTCCACTCACAGGATGAGTGACGCTGCCCAATACTGTCACTATGGTGGTGTGTCCACTCACAGGATGAGTGGCGCTGACCAATACTGTCACTATGGCGGTGTGTCCACTCACAGGATGAGTGGCGCTGCCCAATACTGTCACTATGGCGGTGTGTCCACTCACAGGATGAGTGGCGCTGCCCAATACTGTCACTATGGCGGTGTGTCCACTCACAGGATGAGTGGCGCTGTCCAATACTGTCACTATGGCGGTGTGTCCACTCACAGGATGAGTGGCGCTGCCCAATACTGTCACTATGGCGGTGTGTCCACTCACAGGATGAGTGGCGCTGACCAATACTGTCACTATGGCGGTGTGTCCACTCACAGGATGAGTGACGCTGACCAATACTGTCACTATGGCGGTGTGTCCACTCACAGGATGAGTGGCGCTGCCCAATACTGTCACTATGTCGGTGTGTCCACTCACAGGATGAGTGAGTATTTATGGGGGGAACAAGAAGCTATCCTCTAACTACCAGGATATAACCTCTGGCAATCTACCTACCACACCTAGACAGCGGCTTGTCAGACAGAAACACCACAGGCTGCAATTATCATTTTAGCGGAAAGCGAGGTCACGTCCCACGACCTGACCCCTTAAGGCGACCTGTTACAATTGACACCTGAAAGGCGTGACTGAACAGTACTTAAAGGGCTAACAACCTAGCGCTGCCGATATGCTGTGGGATCGAACTCTCGATTTTATGTAAAAATATTAAATAATTCCATTTATGGTGTTAAAGCGATCACGGAAAAGCCATGAAGGCTCCATGTACGTGGTCACGGACACGCCATGACCATCATGGGAGTGCATGGGAGCAATTAAGGTGTGAACTAGCGTGGGTGGACCTGTTAGCATGGGAGTGGCGCTGACACCATGTGTGGGCGGACGCTCTTTGAGTTCCCAGAGTGAGCAGCACTCCCACACCACCTCCCAGAGTGAGCAGCACCCCCACACCCCCTCCCAGAGTGAAAAGCACTCCCACACCACCTCCCAGAGTGAGCAGCACCCCCCACACCACCTTCCAGAGTGAAAAGCACCCCCACACCACCTCCCAGAGTGAGCAGCACCCCCACACCCCCTCCCAGAGTGAAAAGCACCCCCACACCACCTCCCAGAGTGAGCAGCACCCCCACACCCCCTCCCAGAGTGAAAAGCACTCCCACACCACCTCCCAGAGTGAAGAGCACCCCCACACCACCTCCCAGAGTTAAAAGCACCCCCACACCCCCTCCCAGAGTGTAGAGCACCCCCACACCCCCTCCCAGAGTGTAGAGCACCCCCACACCCCCTCCCAGAGTGAAAAGCACCCCCACACCACCTCCCAGAGTGAGCAGCACCCCCACACCCCCTCCCAGAGTGTAGAGCACCCCCACACCCCCTCCCAGAGTGAACAGCACCCCCACACCACCTCCCAGAGTGTAGAGCACCCCCACACCCCCTCCCAGAGTGTAGAGCACCCCCACACCACCTCCCAGAGTGAACAGCACCCCCACACCACCTCCCAGAGTGAACAGCACTCCCACACCACCTCCCAGAGGGAGCAGTACTCCCACACCACCTCCCAGAGTGAAGAGCACCCCCACACCACCTCCCAGAGTGAACAGCACTCCCACACCACCTCCCAGAGGGAGCAGTACTCCTACACCACCTCCCAGAGGGAGCAGTACTCCCACACCACCTCCCAGAGTGAAAAGCACTCCCACACCACCTCCCAGAGTGAAGAGCACCCCCACACCCCCTCCCAGAGTGAACAGCACTCCCACACCACCTCCCAGAGTGAACAGCACCCCCACACCACCTCCCAGAGTGAAGAGCACCCCCACACCACCTCCCAGAGTGTAGAGCACCCCCACACCCCCTCCCAGAGTGAAAAGCACCCCCACACCACCTCCCAGAGTGAAAAGCACCCCCACACCACCTCCCAGAGTGAAAAGCACTCCCACACCACCTCCCAGAGTGAAAAGCACCCCCACACCACCTCCTAGAGTGAAAAGCACCCCCACACCACCTCCTAGAGTGAAAAGCACCCCCACACCACCTCCCAGAGTGAAAAGCACCCCCACACCCCCTCCCAGAGTGAAAAGCACCCCCACACCACCTCCCAGAGTGAAAAGCACCCCCACACCACCTCCCAGAGTGAAAAGCACCCCCACACCACCTCCCAGAGTGAAAAGCACCCCCCACACCACCTCCCTGAGTGAACAGCACTCCCACACCACCTCCCAGAGGAGCAGTACTCCCACACCACCTCCCAGAGTGAAGAGCACCCCCACACCACCTCCCAGAGTGAAGAGCACCCCCACACCACCTCCCAGAGTGAAGAGCACCCCCACACCACCTCCCAGAGTGAAGAGCATCCCCACACCACCTCCCAGAGTGAAGAGCACCCCCACACCACCTCCCAGAGTGAAGAGCACCCCCACACCACCTCCCAGAGTGAAAAGCACCCCCACACCACCTCCCAGAGTGAAGAGCACCCCCACACCACCTCCCAGAGTGTAGAGCACCCCCACACCACCTCCCAGAGTGTAGAGCACCCCCACACCACCTCCCAGAGTGTAGAGCACCCCCACACCACCTCCCAGAGTGAAAATCACCCCCACACTACCTCCCAGAGTGAAAATCACCCCCACACCACCTCCCAGAATGAAAATCACCCCCACACCACCTCCCAGAGTGAAAATCACCCCCACACCACCTCCCAGAGTGAAAATCACCCCCACACCACCTCCCAGAGTGAAAAGCACCCCCACACCACCTCCCAGAGTGAAAAGCACCCCCACACCACCTCCCAGAGTGTAGAGCACCCCCACACCACCTCCCACAGTAAACATATCCAGTCTTACGACCCAGTAACCCGTCGTAAATTCGCTTGGACTGCGAACTTTTTTGGATATCGTAAGATGGCAGTAAGGAATCATTTCTCTCCCCCAGTTGGTCTGATGTTTTGGCGGGGGTTCGAGATCCCCCCGACTGGTGCAAGGAACAGGTGGATGCAAGGCGCCATATGGACGGTGGTGGACAGAGACCCCAGCTGTCACCGGAAGTCCCAGGTGTATAACCCGGCCGGCTTGCCGACTGTCCCAGCGGCCGGCTTTAACAGCGAGAGTGAGAGTAGGAAGGTTAGGTTAGGTTGCTTTGTCAAGGATAAGTTGATGATTTCGCGATTGCAATGCTTAGATAAAGGCGCATTTTCGCGCTTGCAAGGCTTAGATAAAAGCGCATTTTCGCAATTTCTAACATAAAGGCGCATTTTCGCGCTTGCAAGGCTCAGATAACGGCGCATTTCGCAATTGCTAGGCTTAGATAAAGGCGCATTTTCGCAATTGCTAAGATGAAGGCGCATTTCGCGCTTGCAAGGCTCAGATAACGGCGCATTTCGCAATTGCTAGGCTTAGATAAAGGCGCATTTTCGCAATTTCTAAGATAAAGGCGCATTTTTGCAATTGCAAGGCTAAGATAAAGGCGAGAAACAAAGGGCAGAGTTTCATTCACCCTATACCCCTGTTACCTAGCAGTAAAATAGGTACCTGGGAGTTAGTCAGCTGTCACGGGCTGCTTCCTGGGGGGTGGAGGCCTGGTCGAGGACCGGGCCGCGGGGACACTAAAAAGCCCCGAAATCATCTCAAGATAACACAGTATCCCGTGATAGCACGTCATGGCTCGCTGGTTGTAGGAGATGCTCATTCCTAGATCTCCTGTACACAGTCTGGGATAATATACATTTTATAATGTTATTCTGGAGAATATATATAATATATATATATATATATATATATATATATATATATATATATATATATATATATATATATATATATATATATATATATATATAATATAGATTTATATAGGTTTTAGCTAATGTTATATAAATGCTAGTTAAGGGCTTTGAATTACCTGAATATTGAAGATCAGTCTTCAGTCTCGTTTTCTGTAAGGTAATTACCTTGTTTAGTGGTGGTTGTGTTGTGGTAACAGGTGTGTGTGTGGGGGGGGGGGGGGTGCTCCTCCATGTGCAGATGTGTGGGGGGCACACGTGGTCGCCTGCAGGTGTGTGGGGGCACACGTGGTCCCCTGCAGGTGTGTGGGGGCACACGTGGTCCCCTGCAGGTGTGTGGGGGCACACGTGGTCGCCTGCAGGTGTGTGTGGGGGTCACATGGTCGCCTGCAGGTTTGTGGGAGTCACATGACCCCCTGCAGGTGTGTGGGAGCACAAACGATCCCCCTGCAGGTGTGTGGGAGCCATATGATCCCCCTGCAGGTGTGTGGGAGCCATATGATCCCCCTGCAGGTGTGTGGAGCCACATGCTCCCCTGCAGGTATGTGAAGCCACATGATCCCCTGCAGGTGTGTGTGAAGCCACATGGTCCCCTGCAGGTGTGTGGGAGGCCACATGATCCCCTACAGGTGTGTGGGAGGCCACATGATCCCCTACAGGTGTGTAGAGCCACATGGCGTGGACCTCTTCCTTAACAATAATGTTGAATAACTTAAGAAAGTTGACGAACAACTTCCGGTGATTTACAAGACATTAATGTTAACGACTTAACACAATTGGTGGCAGTTATGTAGCCAGTTATGTAGTCAGTTATGTAGTCAGTTATGTAGTCATGTAGCCAGTTATGTTGCCAGTTATGTAGTCATGTAGCCAGTTATGTTGCCAGTTATGTAGTCATGTAGCCAGTTATGTAGCCAGTTATGTAGTCAGTTATGTAGTCAGTTATGTAGCCAGTTATGTAGCCAGTTATGTAGCCAGTTATGTAGCCAGTTATGTACTCAGTTATGTAGTCAGTTATGTAGCCAGTTATGTAGTCAGTTATGTAGTCAGTCATGTAGCCAGTTATGTTGCCAGTTATGTAGTCAGTTATGTAGCCAGTCATGTAGTCAGTTATGTAGCCAGTTATGTAGTCAGTTATGTAGCCAGTTATGTAGTCAGTTATGTAGCCAGTTATGTAGCCAGTTATGTAGCCAGTTATGTAGTCAGTTATGTAGCCAGTTATGTAGCCAGTTATGTAGTCAGTTATGTTGCCAGTTATGTAGTCAGTTATGTAGCCAGTTATGTAGCCAGTTATGTAGCCAGTTATGTAGTCAGTTATGTTGCCAGTTATGTAGTCAGTTATGTAGCCAGTCATGTAGCCAGTTATGTTGCCAGTTATGTAGCCAGTTATGTTGCCAGTTATGTAGCCAGTTATGTAGTCAGTTATGTAGCCAGTCATGTAGCCAGTTATGTTGCCAGTTATGTAGCCAGTTATGTAGCCAGTTATGTAGCCAGTTATGTAGCCAGTTATGTAGCCAGTTATGTAGTCAGTTATGTAGCCAGTTATGTAGCCAGTTATGTAGTCAGTTATGTAGCCAGTTATGTAGCCAGTTATGTAGCCAGTTATGTACTCAGTTATGTACTCAGTTATGTACTCAGTTATGTACTCAGTTATGTAGTCAGTTATGTAGCCAGTTATGTAGTCAGTTATGTAGCCAGTTATGTAGCCAGTTATGTAGTCAGTTATGTAGCCAGTTATGTAGCCAGTTATGTAGCCAGTTATGTAGCCAATTATGTAGCCAGTTATATAGTTATGTAGCCAGTTATATAGCCAGTTATATAGCCAGTTATGTAGCCAGTTATATAGTTATGTAGCCAGTTATATAGCCAGTTATATAGCCAGTTATATAGCCAGTTATATAGCCAGTTATATAGCCAGTTATATAGTTATGTAGCCAGTTATGTAGCCAGTTATATAGTTATGTAGCCAGTTATATAGCCAGTTATGTAGCCAGTTATATAGTTATGTAGCCAGTTATATAGTTATGTAGCCAGTTATATAGCCAGTTATGTAGCCAGTTATATAGTTATGTAGCCAGTTATATAGCCAGTTATATAGTTATGTAGCCAGTTATGTAGCCAGTTATGTAGCCAGTTATGTAGCCAGTTATATAGCCAGTTATGTAGCCAGTTATGTAGTCAGTTATATAGTTATGTAGCCAGTTATATAGCCAGTTATATAGTTATGTAGCCAGTTATGTAGCCAGTTATGTAGCCAGTTATGTAGCCAGTTATGTAGCCAGTTATGTAGCCAGTTATATAGCCAGTTATATAGCCAGTTATGTAGCCAGTTATGTAGCCAGTTATATAGCCAGTTATATAGCCAGTTATATAGCCAGTTATGTAGCCAGTTATATAGCCAGTTATGTAGCCAGTTATCTGGCCAGTTGTGTAGCCAGTTATGTAGTCAGTTATGTAGCCAGTTGTGTAGCAAGTTATGTAGCCAGTTGTGTAGCCAGTTATGTAGTCAGTTATATAGCCAGTTATCTAGCCAGTTGTGTAGCCAGTTATGTAGCCAGTTATATAGCCAGTTATGTAGCCAGTTATGTAGCCAGTTATGTAGCCAGTTATATAGCCAGTTATATAGCCAGTTATCTAGCCAGTTATCTAGCCAGTTGTGTAGCCAGTTATGTAGCCAGTTATGTAGCCAGTTATGTAGCCAGTTATATAGCCAGTTATGTAGCCAGTTATGTAGCCAGTTATATAGCCAGTTATGTAGCCAGTTATCTGGCCAGTTATATAGCCAGTTATATAGCCAGTTATGTAGCCAGTTATGTAGCCAGTTATATAGCCAGTTATGTAGCCAGTTATCTAGCCAGTTATATAGCCAGTTATGTAGCCAGTTATCTGGCCAGTTATATAGCCAGTTATGTAGCCAGTTATGTAGCCAGTTATGTAGCCAGTTATATAGCCAGTTATGTAGCCAGTTATCTAGCCAGTTATATAGCCAGTTATATAGCCAGTTATGTAGCCAGTTATGTAGCCAGTTATGTAGCCAGTTATATAGCCAGTTATGTAGCCAGTTATGTAGCCAGTTATATAGCCAGTTATGTAGCCAGTTATCTGGCCAGTTGTGTAGCCAGTTATGTAGTCAGTTATGTAGCCAGTTGTGTAGCCAGTTGTGTAGCAAGTTATGTAGCAAGTTATGTAGCCAGTTATATAGCCAGTTATGTAGCCAGTTATCTGGCCAGTTGTGTAGCCAGTTATCTAGTCAGTTATATAGCCAGTTATGTAGTCAGTTATATTTGGTGATAATGATATCTGTGAGTGTGTTGGGTTATCTCATTATAGGTTTTAGAGCTGGGAGCGGCACTTGTATATCTGATATTTACAATTATTTTACATTAAAATATTACCTTGGTGTTAACAGAGGGAAGACTGGGAATGTTTATATGTGTTCATGCTTTAAGGTATGATGATGGTGGTGATGAGTTTGATGAGGTTGTGTGTTGGTTTGTAGGGCTGTCTTTGTAGGTGTTAAATTGTTGGGTAGTGTTGAAAGTTGCAGTGTTTCTTGTGCTCTCTGTCTGTCTGTCTGTCTGTCTGTCTGTCTGTCTGTCTGTCTGTCTGTCTGTCTGTCTGTCTGTCTGTCTGTCTGTCTGTCTGTCTGTCTGTCCGTCTGTCTCTCTGTCTCTCTCTCTGTCTCTCTCTCTGTCTCTCTCTCTGTCTCTCTCTCTGTCTCTCTCTCTCTCTCTCTGTCTCTGTCTCTCTGTCTCTGTCTCTCTCTCTCTGTCTCTCTCTCTCTGTCTCTCTCTCTCTGTCTCTCTCTCTCTGTCTCTCTCTCTCTGTCTCTCTCTCTCTGTCTCTCTCTCTCTGTCTCTCTCTCTCTGTCTCTCTCTCTCTGTCTGTCTGTCTCATACGCTGAAGCGCTCACTCACACATACACGCCTGGCGCTCAAGTACACAGTCACATGTACAGAACAACAGACGAATCTCCTGTTAACGTCTCCCGTTACCACCTAAACGGAAAAAATTCAGGACAGGGGGTGCCAAAGAGGGGTCTCTGTTGCCCCCCCCCTCCCCCCTCAGTCTGCCCCCCCCCCCTTGCCCCCAGAGACGGGTGCCTGGGGGGGGGGTATTTGACCCCCTAACAAAGACCAGTGTTGGTTCTGTCATTCATGAACGGATCAACATTGACTCATCTCCGCGTCGGTGAGTACATCCCTGTGTGAATTGAAGCCCCGCTGAGTTGGGTATGAATGGTGGAGAGTGAGAGTGAGAGTGAGTGAGTGAGTGAGAGAGAGTGAGAGTGAGAGTGAGTGAGTGAGTGAGAGAGTGTGAGAGGAACACCCTCACTATCATGCCCCTCATCAAATCATCATTCACCTGCTCTTCAAATCATTCAAATGTTTGTTGTCCATTCTCACACACATTCCATATGCGTCCCAGAGGCGTGTGGATCCATCTAACTGTTGCTGCTGGTCATGTGTACACCCGTGTGTCATGAGGTGAAAGAAAACCTGCTCAATCATATCTGCCGCGCCCGAGGTCCCTCGATTGCGAGTCGCCGACGCAGGCTACTGCGCTAATGAACCCTTAATTATGGAATTAGTCTCCTATACCTCCTAGTTTTCACAACTCATAGCGTTTAAATATTTAATTCACCTGGGCTGTTGGAGACTCGAACCGTGGACCCAGAATGTGAGGGATCGAAGCTTTATCCACCGTGCTATTGAGTGGTCTTAATAGGGAATGTTTCCCGAAGCAGCAGACTACTGTCAAACTGAGATTTTTGGATTTTCCGGGACCAAACTTTCGTAGAAATAAACATTCTATTCACCTGAGGTGCTGTATTCACCTGGGGTGCTGTATTCACCTGGGGTGCTGTATTCACCTGGGGTGCTGTATTCACCTGGGGTGCTGTATTCACCTGGGGTGCTGTATTCACCTGGGGTCCCTGTATTCACCTGGGGTCCCTGTATTCACCTGGGGTCCCTGTATTCACCTGGGGTGCTGTATTCACCTGGGGTGCTGTATTCACCTGGGGTCCCTGTATTCACCTGGGGTGCTGTATTCACCTGGGGTCCCTGTATTCACCTGGGGTCCCTGTATTCACCTGGGGTGCTGTATTCACCTGGGGTGCTGTATTCACCTGGGGTGCTGTATTCACCTGGGGTCCCTGTATTCACCTGGGGTCCCTGTATTCACCTGGGGTCCCTGTATTCACCTGGGGTACCTGTATTCACCTGGGGTCCCTGTATTCACCTGGGGTGCTGTATTCACCTGGGGTGCTGTATTCACCTGGGGTGCTGTATTCACCTGGGGTGCTGTATTCACCTGGGGTCCCTGTATTCACCTGGGGTGCTGTATTCACCTGGGGTGCTGTATTCACCTGGGGTGCTGTATTCACCTGGGGTGCTGTATTCACCTGGGGTCCCTGTATTCACCTGGGGTCCCTGTATTCACCTGGGGTCCCTGTATTCACCTGGGGTGCTGTATTCACCTGGGGTCCCTGTATTCACCTGGGGTGCTGTATTCACCTGGGGTGCTGTATTCACCTCGGGTGCTGTATTCACCTGGGGTGCTGTATTCACCTGGGGTGCTGTATTCACCTGGGGTGCTGTATTCACCTGGGGTCCCTGTATTCACCTGGGGTCGCTGTATTCACCTGGGGTGCTGTATTCACCTGGGGTGCTGTATTCACCTGGGGTGCTGTATTCACCTGGGGTCCTGTATTCACCTGGGGTGCTGTATTCACCTGGGGTGCTGTATTCACCTGGGGTCCCTGTATTCACCTGGGGTGCTGTATTCACCTGGGGTCCCTGTATTCACCTGGGGTGCTGTATTCACCTGGGGTCCCTGTATTCACCTGGGGTCCCTGTATTCACCTGGGGTCCCTGTATTCACCTGGGGTGCTGTATTCACCTGGGGTGCTGTATTCACCTGGGGTCCCTGTATTCACCTGGGGTCCCTGTATTCACCTGGGGTCCCTGTATTCACCTGGGGTGCTGTATTCACCTGGGGTGCTGTATTCACCTGGGGTGCTGTATTCACCTGGGGTGCTGTATTCACCTGGGGTCCCTGTAATCACCTGGGGTCCCTGTATTCACCTGGGGTCCCTGTAATCACCTGGGGTCCCTGTATTCACCTGGGGTCCCTGTATTCACCTGGGATGCTGTATTCACCTGGGGTGCTGTATTCACCTGGGGTGCTGTATTCACCTGGGGTGCTGTATTCACCTGGGGTACCTGTATTCACCTGGGGGTCCTGTATTCACCTGGGGTCCCTGTATTCACCTGGGGTGCTGTATTCACCTGTAGTCATCCTGTATTAGCGGTTTATTCTGGTCAATGACAATAGTTAATTCTCCTTATGATCTGGTATGTCGTGATCATGTCTCGGCATTGTTACACTGAAACATGTTCCATTTTTACCCGTGGCTCAGTCTTCTCAGTACGGGACTCACACACCAGTACTGGCCTAATATCTTCCCTCTCAATCACCGCCTCCTTGAGTATGTGAATGAGACTCTTGTTTGGCATAGTTCAAAGGCTTTCTACCAGCCTGGAAATTGGCAGACAGCCTGTGTGTGTGTGTGTGTGCGCGTGTGTGTGTGTGTGTGTGTGTGTGTGTGTGTGTGTGTGTGTGTGTGTGTGTGTGTGTGTGTGTGTGTGTGTGTGTGTGTGTGTGTGTTCTCACGCATTTATATTCGATTTTTTTCTGCAGAAGTAGCTCTTGGACTCCGCCTTTCCAGTGAGTGGCTATCTAAAGCAGTGACTCTCAATCTAAATTGTCATGAGTTGGTGTCTGTTATCTTCCCATTTTCAATCTAATCTCTGCCAGCAACTTCTGCTCAAATTAAAATCATAATTGAATATTATATTTATTGTATTTTTTATCTATATTTTAACAGTATTTTACCAGTGAATTTCCATTGGATTAATATTGTTGAAATGATCACAGTAGCTTTGATATTTTTTGTGTGGCGTCCCCTGGTGTGTGGCGTCCCCTGGTGTGTGGCGTCCCCTGGTGTGTGGCGTCCCCTGGTGTGTGGCGTCCCCTGGTGTGTGGCGTCCCCTGGTGTGTGGCGTCCCCTGGTGTGTGGCGTCCCCTGGTGTGTGGCGTCCCCTGGTGTGTGGCGTCCCCTGGTGTGTGGCGTCCCCTGGTGTGTGGCGTCCCCTGGTGTGTGGCGTCCCCTGGTGTGTGGCGTCCCCTGGTGTGTGGCGTCCCCTGGTGTGTGGCGTCCCCTGGTGTGTGGCGTCCCCTGGTGTGTGGCGTCCCCTGGAGTGTGGCGTCCCCTGGAGTGTGGCGTCCCCTGGTGTGTGGCGTCCCCTGGTGTGTGGCGTCCCCTGGTGTGTGGCGTCCCCTGGTGTGTGGCGTCCCCTGGTGTGTGGCGTCCCCTGGTGTGTGGCGTCCCCTGGTGTGTGGCGTCCCCTGGAGTGTGGCGTCCCCTGGTGTGTGGCGTCCCCTGGTGTGTGGCGTCCCCTGGTGTGTGGCGTCCCCTGGTGTGTGGCGTCCCCTGGAGTGTGGCGTCCCCTGGTGTGTGGCGTCCCCTGGTGTGTGGCGTCCCCTGGTGTGTGGCGTCCCCTGGTGTGTAGCGTCCCCTGGAGTGTAGCGTCCCCTGGTGTGTAGCGTCCCCTGGTGTGTGGCGTCCCCTGGTGTGTGGCGTCCCCTGGAGTGTAGCGTCACCTGGTGTGTAGCGTCCCCTGGTGTGTGGCGTCCCCTGGAGTGTAGCGTCACCTGGTGTGTAGCGTCCCCTGGTGTGTGGCGTCCCCTGGAGTGTAGCGTCACCTGGTGTGTAGCGTCCCCTGGAGTGTAGCGTCCCCTGGTGTGTGGCGTCCCCTGGTGTGTGGCGTCCCCTGGTGTGTAGCGTCCCCTGGTGTGTGGCGTCCCCTGGTGTGTGGCGTCCCCTGGTGTGTGGCGTCCCCTGGTGTGTGGCGTCCCCTGGTGTGTGGCGTCCCCTGGTGTGTGGCGTCCCCTGGTGTGTGGCGTCCCCTGGTGTGTGGCGTCCCCTGGTGTGTGGCGTCCCCTGGTGTGTGGCGTCCCCTGGTGTGTAGCGTCCCCTGGTGTGTAGCGTCCCCTGGTGTGTGGCGTCCCCTGGAGTGTAGCGTCCCCTGGTGTGTGGCGTCCCCTGGTGTGTAGCGTCCCCTGGTGTGTGGCGTCCCCTGGAGTGTAGCGTCCCCTGGTGTGTGGCGTCCCCTGGAGTGTAGCGTCTCCTGGTGTGAGGCGTCCCCTGGTGTGTTGCGTCCCCTGGTGTGTAGCGTCCCTTTGTCTGTAGCGTCCCCTGAAATCCAGCCTCCCCCCCCCCCTCCCCTGTGTTACACCTTAAAGGTGTTCTCATTCCGTTCGTCAACACAGTTGCCGGATTCACGTTCGGATCTCCCATTAAGAACGTGGGAGCGCGCTCAGTTATTGCCTGGGGTTTTGTGCGAGTGTTCGCGGCTGTTTTTGTAGCAGCGGCGGGCTTTTGGGAACAATTTAATTGGCTGAGTATCAGCGTTTTTGTAGCTCCCGGATACCTGAGAGTTCTTGTAACGGTGTCGGATTCATGGGAGATTTATTTTTTTTTTTGCATTATCGGTATGTTGTTTGTTGTTTTTCATCTATCCATTCACGTGGATTGGTTGGTATAGCGAAGGATTCGCTTCTTGCAGGTCGTCGTTCGATCCCCGAGGGTATAGGTGGTAGGGTAATCAAGTATTAATCAAGTTATCGAAAGACATGATAAACTCTAATGATTATTGAAGGGAATATTTTGACAAGGCGTCCCGCTTATATATACATATATATATATATGTATATATATATATATATATATATATATATATATATATATATATATATATATATATATATATATATATATATAATTATTTCTTGCGTCTATGTAATGTTATAAGTATATATAATTGTTGTATTTTAAATTGCAATTTTTATTTTCACATCACAAAATTGTTAGTGTAATGTATGATGGTATTTTACATGCAATAATTATATGTAAAACGCCTTTGTATTTGAGTAAAAATTAATCAATCATTTAAGACAGGTGGGGAGTAGGGGGGGGAGGGAGGGAGGGAGAGAGAGAGAGAGAGAGAGAGAGGGAGAGAGAGAGAGAGGGAGAGGAGAGAATGGAGGACGTAGAGAAGTGAGAAAACACACGTATATACATATACATATAATCGTATTGATTTGTATAATACATACAAGAGACATGTATGGGTAGCAAGACATATGGATAGTGTAGAAGGCGTATGAGTTGTGTCCAGGACGATTGGGACGTGTCCAGGACGATTGGGACGTGTCCAGGACGATTGGGACGTGTCCAGGACGATTGGGACGTGTCCAGGACGATTGGGACGTGTCCAGGACGATTGGGACGTGTCCAGGACGATTGGGACGTGTCCAGGACGATTGGGACGTGTCCTGGACGATTGGGACGTGTCCTGGACGATTGGGACGTGTCCTGGACGATTGGGACGTGTCCTGGACGATTGGGACGTGTCCTGGACGATTGGGACGCGTCCTGGACGATTGGGACGCGTCCTGGACGATTGGGACGCGTCCTGGACGATTGGGACGCGTCCAGGACGATTGGGACGCGTCCTGGACGATTGGGACGCGTCCTGGACGATTGGGACGCGTCCTGGACGATTGGGACGCGTCCTGGACGATTGGGACGCGTCCTGGACGATTGGGACGCGTCCAGAACGATTGGGACGTGTCCAGGACGATTGGGACGCGTCCTGGACGATTGGGACGCGTCCTGGACGATTGGGACGCGTCCTGGACGATTGGGACGCGTCCTGGACGATTGCAGAACTAAGAAAAGTAAAAAAATGCTGTGCCACAGAGCCCTATCCCTTCCGGTTTGTCGGCTTGTTAGGGCCGAGCCCGGATTGTAAGCTTAGCCCGAATGTTAAATGAATATTGTGTTTATACGACGTCAATTAGGTAGTTTTTTCCACTACAAAATATATCGGTAAACCAACCAATCTCTCCCTTCCACACTCCCCTTTTCCAGACTCCCCCTTCCACACTCCCCTTTCCACACTCCCCTTTCCACACCCCTTCTGCCCCTTCCATACTCCCCTACATGTCCTGTGAAATGCTTTCCCATTCACTTTGTTTACTCTCATTCCCATCCTTTGCTCAAGCTCCTCCCTCAGTACTCTGCCCTTTCTCTCTTTGTTCTCCCCTCTCTTACCTTTCCTGTATTCCCCTTCCCTTCTTGTCTCACTTCCCCTGGCCCTTTCCCTTCCCCTGGTTCTCCCCTCAGGGGCACAGTGTGTGCCTAATTCACCCTATTACCCATTGAGAGACAGTAGTTCTGTTTTCCTGTTTAGTCCCTATGCTTTGCCAGATTATCCTGACTCCTTTCCCAGATCCTTATCCTGACATCTTTCCCAGATCTTTATCTTGACCCCCTTCCTTGATCCTTATCCTGACCCCCTTCCCAGATCCTTATCCTGACCCCCTCTTCAAAGATCTTTATCCTGACTCCTTTCCCAGACCCTAATCCTGACTCCTCAGATCCCTATCCTGACATCTTTCCCAGATCTTTATCTTGACCCCCTTCCTTGATCCTTATCCTGACCCCTTTCCCAGATTCTTATCCTGACCCCCTTTCCCAGATTCTTATCCTGGCACCTTTTCCCAGATCCTTATCCTGACACCCTTTCCCAGATCCTTATCCTGACCCCCTTTCCCAGATCCTTATCCTGACACCCTTTCCCAGATCCTTATCCTGACACCTTTCCCAGATTCTTATCCTGACCCCCTTTCCCAGATCCTTATCCTGACACCTTTCCCAGATCCTTATCCTAACCCATTCCCAGATCCTTATCCTGACCCCCTTCCCAGATCCTTATCTTGACCCCCTTCCCAGACCCATATCCTAACCCATTCCCAGATCCTTATCTTGACCCCCGTCCCAGATCCTTATCCTGATCCCTTTCCCAGATTCTTATCCTGACACCTTTCCCAGATCCTTATCCTGACCCTTTCCCAGATCTTTATCCTGACACCTTTCCAGATCCTTATCCTGATCCCTTTCCCAGATCCTTATCCTGAACCCCCTTCCCAGATCCTTATCCTGACCCCCTTCCCAGATCCTTATCCTGACCCCCTTCCCAGATCCTTATCCTGACCCCCTCTTCAAAGATCTTTATCCTGACTCCTTTCCCAGACCCTAATCCTGACTCCTCAGATCCTTATCCTGACTCCTCGGATCCTTATCCTGACTCCTCAGATCCTTATCCTGACTCCTCAGATCCTTATCCTGTCTCCTCAGATCCTTATCCTGTCTCCTCAGATCCTTATCCTGACTCCTCAGATCCTTATCCTGACTCCTCATATCCTTATCCTGACTCCTCAGATCCTTATCCTGACTCCTCTGATCCTTATCCTGACTTCTCAGATCCTTTTCCTGTCTCCTCAGATCCTTATCCTGTCTCCTCAGATCCTTATCCTGACTCCTCAGATCTTTATCCTGACTCCTCAGATCCTTATCCTGACTCCTCAGATCCTTATCCTGACTCCTCAGAGCCTTATCCTGACTTCTCAGATCCTTATCCTGACTTCTCAGATCCTTATCCTGACTCCTCAGATCCTTATCCTGTCTCCTCAGATCCTTATCCTGACTCCTCAGATCCTTATCCTGTCTCCTCAGATCCTTATCCTGATTTCTCAGATCCTTATCCTGACTCCTCAGATCCTTATCCTGACTCCTCTGATCCTTATCCTGACTTCTCAGATCCTTTTCCTGTCTCCTCAGATCCTTATCCTGTCTCCTCAGATCCTTATCCTGATTCCTCAGATCCTTATCCTGACTCCTCAGATCCTTATCCTGACTCCTCTGATCCTTATCCTGACTTCTCAGATCCTTTTCCTGTCTCCTCAGATCCTTATCCTGTCTCCTCAGATCCTTATCCTGACTCCTCAGATCTTTATCCTGACTCCTCAGATCCTTATCCTGACTCCTCAGATCCTTATCCTGACTCCTCAGAGCCTTATCCTGACTTCTCAGATCCTTATCCTGACTCCTCTGATCCTTATCCTGACTTCTCAGATCCTTTTCCTGTCTCCTCAGATCCTTATCCTGTCTCCTCAGATCCTTATCCTGACTCCTCAGATCTTTATCCTGACTCCTCAGATCCTTATCCTGACTCCTCAGATCCTTATCCTGACTCCTCAGAGCCTTATCCTGACTTCTCAGATCCTTATCCTGACCCGTTCCAAGGGCTATATAGTCGTAATGGCTTAGCGCTTTCCCCTGATAGTTCCCTGGTTGTTCAGCTGTTCAGCTGTATTCTGAACTAGGCGTCAATCAGAACTCTTAATAATGTATATGTTGTATATTATTGTATATTATTAATGTTTATTATTGTATTCGGAGTTCATTGTATATTTGATTGTTTTCCAGATGGAAGTTCCAGTAGACAAGATTCCAAGTCAGATCTCAGAAGTACAAATGAAAAGGTAAGTGTTGAATACTGGATTTATATATGTTTATATGTATATATATACTGATTATTTAGGTAAATATTAGTATGTGTAATTTTGGTTTGTGTTACAGTGTTTATTATGTTTACTATAGTCCACCCTTTTCTGTCTCCGTGCTCTGTGATGGCTTTGTTAGGGAACGTTTTCTTTTTATTTTATGACCAACTTAAGTGTTCCCGACGGCGCTCGTCTTCTATGACGGGACAGGATAATAGAGCTAATATATAGATTTTTCTAAGTATATAAGTAGTGTACAGTGCTACGTTATGTGTACAGTGCTACGTTGTGTGTGTGTACAGTGATACGTTGTGTGTGTGTACAGTGATATGTTATGTTTGTGTACAGTGCTACGTCATGTATGTGTACAGTGCTACGTCATGTGTGTGTACAGTGCTACGTCATGTGTGTGTACAGTGCTACGTCATGTGTGTGTACAGTGCTACGTCATGTGTGTGTACAGTGCTACGTCATGTGTGTGTGTACAGTGCTACGTCATGTGTGTGTACAGTGCTACGTCATGTATGTGTACAGTGCTACGTCATGTGTGTGTACAGTGCTACGTCATGTGTGTGTGCTACGTGTGTGTACAGTGCATGTGTGTGTACAGTGCTACGTCATGTGTGTGTGCAGTGTGTGTGTACAGTGCATGTGTGTGTACAGTGCTACGTCATGTGTGTGTGCAGTGTATGTGTACAGTGCATGTGTGTGTGTGTACAGTGCTACGTCATGTGTGTGTACAGTGCTACGTCATGTATGTGTACAGTGCTACGTCATGTGTGTGTACAGTGCTACGTCATGTGTGTGTACAGTGCTACGTCATGTGTGTGTGTGCACGTGTGTACGTGCATGTGTGTGTACAGTGCTACGTCATGTGTGTGTGTGTGTGTGTACAGTGCTACGTCATGTGTGTGTACAGTGCTACGTCATGTGTGTGTACAGTGCTACAGTGCAGTGCTACGTCATGTGTGTGTACAGTGCTACGTCATGTGTGTGTACAGTGCTACGTCATGTGTGTGTACAGTGCTACGTCATGTGTGTGTGTACAGTGCTACGTCATGTGTGTGTACAGTGCTACGTCATGTGTGTGTACAGTGCTACGTCATGTGTGTGTACAGTGCTACGTCATGTGTGTGTGTACAGTGCTACGTCATGTGTGTGTGTACAGTGCTACGTCATGTGTGTGTGTACAGTGCTACGTCATGTGTGTGTGTACAGTGCTACGTCATGTGTGTGTGTACAGTGCTACGTCATGTGTGTGTGTACAGTGCTACGTCATGTGTGTGTACAGTGCTACGTCATGTGTGTGTGTACAGTGCTACGTCATGTGTGTGTGTGTACAGTGCTACGTCATGTGTGTGTGTACAGTGCTGCGTCATGTGTGTGTGTACAGTGCTACGTCATGTGTGTGTGTACAGTGCTACATCATGTGTGTGTGTACAGTGCTACGTCATGTGTGTGTGTACAGTGCTACGTCATGTGTGTGTGTGCTACGTCATGTGTGTGTGTACAGTGCTACGTCATGTGTGTGTGTACAGTGCTACGTCATGTGTACAGTGCTACGTCATGTGTACAGTGCTACGTCATGTGTGTGTGTACAGTGCTACGTCATGTGTGTGTGTACAGTGCTACGTCATGTGTGTGTACAGTGCTATGTCATGTGTGTGTACAGTGCTACGTCATGTGTGTGCTGTCATGTGTACAGTGCTACGTCATGTGTGTGCTGTCATGTGTACAGTGCTGTCATGTGTGTGTGTACAGTGCTACGTCATGTGTGTGTACAGTGCTACGTCATGTGTGTGTACAGTGCTACATGTGTGTGTACAGTGCTACGTCATGTGTGTGTGTACAGTGCTACGTCATGTGTGTGTACAGTGCTACGTCATGTGTATGTACAGTGCTACGTTATGTGTGTGTACAGTGCTACGTTATGTGTACAGTGCTACGTCATTGTGTACAGTGCTACGTCATGTGTGTGTACAGTGCTACGTCATTGTGTACAGTGCTACGTCATGTGTGTGTACAGTGCTACGTCATGTGTGTGTGTACAGTGCTATTTTGTGTGTGTGTACAGTGCTACGTTGTGTGTGTGTACAGTGCTACGTCATGTGTGTGTACAGTGCTACGTCATGTGTGTGTACAGTGCTACGTCATGTGTGTGTACAGTGCTACGTCATGTGTACAGTGCTACGTCATGTGTACAGTGCTACGTCATGTGTGTGTACAGTGCTACGTCATGTGTGTGTACAGTGCTACGTCATGTGTGTGTACAGTGCTACGTCATGTGTACAGTGCTACGTCATGTGTGTGTACAGTGCTACGTCATGTGTGTGTACAGTGCTACGTCATGTGTGTGTACAGTGCTACGTCATGTGTGTGTACAGTGCTACGTCATGTGTGTGTGTGTACAGTGCTACGTCATGTGTGTGTACAGTGCTACGTCATGTGTGTGTGTGTACAGTGCTACGTCATGTGTGTGTACAGTGCTACGTCATGTGTGTGTACAGTGCATGTGTTACGTCATGTGTGTGTACAGTGCTACGTCATGTGTGTGTACAGTGCTACGTCATGTGTACAGTGTACAGTGTGTGTACAGTGCATGTGTGTGTGTACAGTGCTACGTCATGTGTGTGTACAGTGCTACGTCATGTGTGTGTACAGTGCTACGTCATGTGTGTGTACAGTGCTACGTCATGTGTACAGTGCTACGTCATGTGTGTGTACAGTGCTACGTCATGTGTGTGTACAGTGCTACGTCATGTGTGTGTACAGTGCTACGTCATGTGTGTGTACAGTGCTACGTCATGTGTGTGTACAGTGCTACGTCATGTGTACAGTGCTACGTCATGTGTGTGTACAGTGCTACGTCATGTGTGTGTGTACAGTGCTACGTTATGTGTGTGTACAGTGCTACGTCATGTGTGTGTACAGTGCTACGTCATGTGTGTGTACAGTGCTACGTCATGTGTGTGTACAGTGCTACGTCATGTGTGTGTACAGTGCTACGTCATGTGTTGTGTACAGTGCTACGTCATGTGTGTGTACAGTGCTACGTCATGTGTACAGTGCTACGTCATGTGTGTGTACAGTGCTACGTCATGTGTGTGTACAGTGCTACGTCATGTGTGTGTACAGTGCTACGTCATGTGTGAGTACAGTGCTACGTCATGTGTGTGTACAGTGCTACGTCATGTGTGTGTGTACAGTGCTACGTCATGTGTGTGTACAGTGCTACGTCATGTGTGTGTACAGTGCTACGTCATGTGTGTGTGCTGCTACGTCATGTGTGTGTACAGTGCTACGTCATGTGTGTGTGTACAGTGCTACGTCATGTGTGTGTACAGTGCTACGTCATGTGTGTGTACAGTGCTACGTCATGTGTGAGTACAGTGCTACGTCATGTGTGTGTGTACAGTGCTACGTCATGTATGTGTACAGTGCTACGTCATGTGTGTGTGTACAGTGCTACGTCATGTGTGTGTACAGTGCTACGTCATGTGTGTGTGTTACAGTGTGTGTACAGTGCATGTGTTGTGTGCTACGTCATGTGTACAGTGCTACGTCATGTGTACAGTGCTACGTCATGTGTGTGTACAGTGCTACGTCATGTGTGTGTACAGTGCTACGTCATGTGTGTGTACAGTGCTACGTCATGTGTGTGTACAGTGCTACGTCATGTGTGTGTACAGTGCTACGTCAGTGTACAGTGCTACGTCATGTGTGTGTACAGTGCTACGTTGTGTGTGTGTGTGTACAGTGCTACGTTGTGTGTGTGTGTGTACAGTGCTACGTCATGTGTGTGTGTGTACAGTGCTACGTCATGTGTGTGTGTGTACAGTGCATGTGTTGTGTGCTGTGTGTGTACAGTGCATGTGTTGTGTGCTGTGTGTGTACAGTGCATGTGTTGTGTGCTGTGTGTGTACAGTGCATGTGTTGTGTGCTGTGTGTGTACAGTGCATGTGTTGTGTGCTGTGTGTGTACAGTGCATGTGTTGTGTGCTGTGTGTGTACAGTGCATGTGTTGTGTGCTGTGTGTGTACAGTGCATGTGTTGTGTGCTGTGTGTGTACAGTGCATGTGTTGTGTGCTGTGTGTGTACAGTGCATGTGTTGTGTGCTGTGTGTGTACAGTGCATGTGTTGTGTGCTGTGTGTGTACAGTGCATGTGTTGTGTGCTGTGTGCTACGTCATGTGTGTGTGCAGTGCTACGTCATGTATGTGTACAGTGCTGTGTCATGTATGTGTACAGTGCTACGTGTGTGTGTACAGTGCTACGTCATTGTGTACAGTGCTTCGTCATGTGTGTGTACAGTGCTACGTCATGTGTGTGTACAGTGCTACGTTGTGTGTGTACAGTGCCACGTTGTGTGTGTACAGTGCTACGTTGTGTGTGTACAGTGCTACGTTGTGTGTGTACAGTGCTACGTTGTGTGTGTGTACAGTGCTACGTTGTGTGTGTGTACAGTGCTACGTTGTGTGTACAGTGCTACGTCATGTGTGTGTACAGTGCTACGTCATGTGTGTGTACAGTGCTACGCCATGTGTGTGTACAGTGCTACGTTGTGTGTGTGTACAGTGCTACGTCATGTGTGTGTACAGTGCTACATCATGTGTGTACAAATGTACCAAGTACATATTCTGTACAATTGTACCGTTAACGAAATATCATTATTATTGTCTAAATTTACCTACTGGAAGATGTACATCAACGTGTGTACTCACCTAGATGTGCTGGCAGGGTTGAGATAAGCTCCTGGCCCCGCCTTCCCAACGTTAGTAGATTTACGTAGCGACTTCTCAACCTTTTATCATATTTCCATTTATAATTCTGAATCGAATTAGCTTTAATGTCTGTATGTACAGCAGGATAAGCGGACAGAACACTGGACGCATGGTCCTGTGGTCCCGGGTTCGATCCCGGGCGCCGGCGAGAAGCAATGGGCAGAGTTTCTTTCACCCTGATGGGCCTTTTACCTAGTGGTAAATAGGTACCTGGGTGTTAGTCAGCTGTCACGGGCTGCTTCCTGGGGGTGGAGGACTGGTCGAGGACCGGGCCGCGGGGACATTAAAGCCCCGAAATCATCTCAAGATAACCTCAAGATAACCATTGTGTTCATGTACACCTGTGTGTGTACTCACCTAGTTGTGCTTGCGGGGGATGAGCTCTGGCTCTTTGGTCCCGCCTCTCAACCGTCAATCAACTGGTGTACAGGTTCCTGAGCCTATTGGGCTCTATCATATCTACACTTGAAACTGTGTATGGAGTCAGCCTCCACCACATCACTGCCTAATGCATTCCATCTGTCAACCACTCTGACACTAAAAAAAAGTTCTTTCTAATATCTCTGTGGCTCATTTGGGCACTCAGTTTCCACCTGTGTCCCCTAGTGCGTGTTCCCCTTGTGTTAAATAGACTGTCTTTATCTACCTTGTCGATTCTCTTGAATGTGGTGATCATGTCCCCCCTGTGTGTGTGTGTGTGTGTGTGTGTGATCAACATCACACACGGTCTGTGTGTGATGTTTATTTACTTAAAATAAACTTTCCCCCTTGACACCTGTTCACCGTTTAAGGGCGATATTCAATCTATATAAAAATCAGATATCATTCAATGAAGAAAATTTCGTTAATTTAATTTTTTAAAAATTTTGCCCCGCAGGGCGACCTAATTGACTTCTTAGTTTGACATTTTGATACTAGAAATATGTCTTTACTCTTTAATTAATACATAAAGTAAATCTGGAGTGAATCTGAGGGTTATGCTCACAGGTGGGTGAGAATAGGCCTGTAGATCACAGCCAAGGAGATAAACATAGTTTTACCATTGTTCAATTTTAATATGTGGCGGTTGAGTGAGGCGGCAGCTGCTAGTATATATGTTAATAATAGCTCCCATCATCGATTATTTCGGCTCCAGCAACCATGCCACTCCCCGCTCCAAAAATCAAAAAATCCAATCTAGATTAGGGTGGAGAGGCGCAGTAGCGAGGTGGAGACCTCAGTCGATACAAATGAACATTTGCGACGATAAAAAAGCAAGTTTATACCCCTCCGAGGGGGTCAGTTGGCCCTCAGTCACGTTCCAGGATCCAGCGACCGCCAGCAACTTCCACCGCTGTGGTTTCCAGCGCCTGGAACGCTGCCTGGCCTTTCAAAGGCCCCGGCCTGCCGCTCGCTGGCCCATTCCCGGCCCAACCGTTCCAGGAGGGAGTGAGAGAGTGCCACATGAGGCCGCGGAGATGGTGCAGGACTGGCACTCAATGGCACCTTGCCTAGGGTGACGTTGGACTATCGCTGGCACCTTCCAGGACTG
>NC_059579.1:1700694-1702305 GCF_020424385.1 Procambarus clarkii
GGAAGATGCTCCATGCTGCCTGAGAACACGTGGAAGATGCTCCACGCTGCCTGAGAACACGTGGAAGATGCTCCACGCTGCCTGAGAACACGTGGAAGATGGAACAGAGTCTGGAGAGAGCCTTGGGTTGTTCTATCCTGATATCTATCCACACACAAGATAGCAATGGAGTTGACAGTTTATCTACAACACCAGGAGTTGATTGATTGATGATTGATGAAGATTAAGCCACCCAAGAGGCGGCACGGGCATGAATAGCCCCGTAACTGGCTACTTACCAGCAGTTAGCAAAGTGGGTGGATCCATAAGCCTGTTGTTGAATGTCTTCAGTATGTTATTTAGTCATGTCCCCGATTCTACAGTTATTTTGTCATTTCTACCTCCTCCTCCCTGCCGAGCGGACAGCACGCTGGACTTGTGATCCTGTGGTCCTGGGTTCGATCCCAGGCGCCGGCGAGAAACAACGGCCAGAGTTTCTTTCACCCTATGCCCCTGTTACCTAGCAGTAAAATAGGTACCTGGGTGTTAGTCAGCTGTCACGGGCTGCTTGCTTCCTGGGGGGGGGGGGTGGAGGCCTGGTCGAGGACCGGGCCGCGGGGACACTAAAAAGCCCCGAAATCATCTCAAAATAACCTCAAGATAACCTAACCTTCTCAGTCATTCATCTGTTGATCATGTAGAGATTATCCCTCGCCTCCTGTGCCCTGTGTTTAGAGTAAAACAGTATTCCCGTTTGTTAGTCAATTATTAAACCCAGCAGTAAAGAGTGATGTATGATCGCTATACACGCACGCTGCCTGCTCCAGTTTCAGAAATATGCTAAAAATATACATTTTTTCAGTTGGTTTGTGTAATTAGCCGTTTTTTGGTGGTTGGGTGAATGGTTGTTAAGCGAGGTTGTGGTTTGTTGGTTGTAAGTGGTGGTGTGTCCTGAGTTTGGGGGGTGGGGGGGTGTTTTAGGAAGGTGAAGTTTTGTGTGGTTGTGGTGTGGTTGGTACTCAGTTCTTGGTCTCGGGCAGGAGTAGCGTGGAGTCCTGGCCAGTTGCTGCTGCTGTTGCTGCTGCTGTTGCTGCTGCTGTTGCTGCTGCTGTTGCTGCTGCTGTTGCTGCTGCTGTTGCTGCTGCTGTTCCTGCTGCTCCTGCTGCTGGTGCTGCTCTGCTGCTGGTGCTGCTCCTGCTGCTTCCTGCTGCTGTTGCTGCTTCCTGCTGCTCCTGCTGCTGGTGCTGCTCCTGCTGCTTCCTGCTGCTGGTGCTGCTCCTGCTGCTTGCTGCTGCATCCTGCTGCTGTTGCTGCTCCCGCTGCTGTTGCTGCTGCTGCTTGCCAGTTGGTGTGACAGAGAGAGGTGCGGGATCGAACACCACCCTTGAAACCTTCCTTACAATTCCCATCTTTCCCTACCAGTCCGCCCCTCCCCCTCTCCTTGTCTTCCCTTCCTCCTCTACCTCTTCACACTCCCTTCCCCTACCCCTTCCCCCCCTCCTCGATCCTTCCGCCTGACAGCAGACGACGCAATTCTGAAGATCGCGATTTTTTGGGGTTCCGTTCACATGAAGCCTTGTGGGGAGGGTGTCTGCTGGCGTCCTGATGGAGGGGAGAGGGTTTCTTGCTGGC
>NC_059579.1:1702405-1709905 GCF_020424385.1 Procambarus clarkii
GCGTGTGACAGGCTGGAGATCCCGTGCCGGAGATGCATATTCCAGGGCTGGTGTGACGTATGTTACAGCAATGACTTGTGTGAACCACCTGGATGATCATTCTTGCAGTTTTAAATTTGCAATGTCTGAATTGTTTTTATGTTTTGAATTGAATATGTATTGTTTTAATTTTATGTAATATCTGTAATACAAGAATCATATGTTAATTTAACCTTAATTTATGTAAATAAAAATGGAAATCCTTGTTTGTGCTAATCTCCGAAAGTTGTTCATAGGTTGCTTTGAAATTTTGACACAATGTTGCATTCGAGTAGGCGCGTGTTTTTATATACCTACTATATAGATGCCACCCCTGTGACAGGTAAAAACATGCTTTTTTGAAAAACAGCGCCATCTGTTGCACATAATAGCAACACACATGCTATACTAAATATGTCACAAGTTCCATTTCAATGTTTCCGATTGCATTGATAAATTGAATTTTCATAGATTTTTATTTATTTTTATTTAATTGTGTGAATTGTGTTGGAATTGAGCTGTGTTGTTTACCATACCGTTCATTTCATGAGTATATTTTTTTTGATTTTTTGATATTTTCATTTCATTTTTTAACTTTTTTTTTATATTTCAGTGATGGGAACATCAGATCACTTGATGTTCCCAATTTTCTGATGGGAACATCAGACCATTTGGGAAGGCATCGGACGAGGGAGTGGGGAATGGTGGGGAGGACGAGGGGACGGTGGAGTGGGGAATGATGGGGAGGACGAGGGGACGGTGGAGTGGGGAATGATGGGGAGGACGAGGGGACGGTGGAGTGGGGAATGATGGGGAGGACGAGGGGACGGTGGAGTGGGGAATGATGGGGAGGACGAGGACGGGACGGTGGGTGGGACGAGAACGAGGGATGGGGAGGACGAGGGGACGGTGGAGTGGGGGATGATGGGGAGGACGAGGGGATGGTGGAGTGGGGAATGATGGGGAGGACGAGGGGATGGTGGAGTGGGGAATGATGGGGAGGGACGAGGGGACGGTGGAGTGGGGAATGATGGGGAGGACGAGGGGACGGTGGAGTGGGGAATGATGGGGAGACGAGGGGACGGTGGAGTGGGGAATGATGGGGAGGACGAGGGGACGGTGGAGTGGGGAATGATGGGGAGGACGAGGGGATGGTGGAGTGGGGAATGATGGGGAGGACGAGGGGACGAGGGAGTGGGGAATGATGGGGAGGACGAGGGGAACAGGTTACTGAGCCACAGCAACGCGTGCCCGGGTACAGCTAGTTCTGAATAGAAAAAATAATGCATTTTTCTTTCCTTTCAGGTATGTCTTGGAGAGGAGTGAGTAAGGCAGGTGTGGAAGACGAGGTAGGTGTGTTGCTAGCCTTGCCTGGTGCAAAGGCAGGTGTGTAACCCCTTCCCCCCACCCCCCTCACCCCCCTCGCATGACAAGCAAGAGCAAACAGACAAAATATGACAGTATAAATAGGAAAATCCGAGAATTGGAAGCAGGACCCCATTAGAGTCGAAGACAGGGGGGGGGGGATAAAAAATATTCGCGGATTGCGTGTGTTAGTCGCCTAATCCCGGGTTTAGGCGCAATGTTCGCGGGGGGATATATATCGCGGTTTGGTGTCTCTTGTGTCTGTCTGTCTGTCTAACACGCGAAGTTTTGAGACTTCTAAAACAAATGTGGAAATATTCCATCGGGAGCAAACAGGTGTGTAAGCAGGTGTTGAAGGCACTCGCAGGTGTGTATACGCACTTGTTGAAGACACTCGCAGATGTGTATACGCACTTATTGAAGGCACTCACGTATGTAAGCAGGTGTTTAAAGGCACTCGCAGATGTGTATACGCACTTATTGAAGGCACTCACGTATGTAAACAGGTGTTTAAAGGCACACGCAGATGTGTATACGCACTTGTTGAAGGCACTTGCAGATGTGTATACGCACTTGTTGAAGGCACTCGCATGTGTAAGCAGGTGTTTAAAGGCACTCACAGATGTGTACGCACTTGTTGAAGGCACTCACATGTGTAAGCAGGTGTTTAAAGGCACTCGCAGATCTGTACGCACTTGAAGACACTCGCAGATGTGTATACGCACTTGTTGAAGGCACTCGCATATATGTACGCACTTGTTGAAGACACTCACGTATGTAAACAGGTGTTTAAAGGCACTCGCAGAAGTTTAACATAAAACACTTAATTGATCTTCACTACCACTGAATAACGATTTACTCTCCCTTAAAAAAACACCTGTAGCCATATCTGCAGCATTTCGAACACCCCCCCCCCCACTAACACCTGTGTCGTCGCCTCCATCATAGTGAAAACACCTGTCATTCGCAACAAGAGCCACACACCTGTCAACGGTGGGAACAGGTGTGCAATCGCATACCTGCACCGGGAGCTGCTGACTGAAACAGCAGAGAGAGAGAGAGAGAGAGAGAGAGAGAGAGAGAGAGAGAGAAGCAGGAGCAGCAACAGCTGTAGGAGCAGCAGCAGATGCAGGAGCAGCAGCAGCAACAGCAGCAGCAGCAGCAGCAGTAATTGCAGCAGCAGCAGCAGCAGCAGCAGTAACTGCAGCAGCAGCAGCAGCAGCAGCAGCAACAGCAACAACAGCAGCAGCAACACCAGCAGCACCAGCAGCAGCACCAGCAGCACCAGCAACAGCATCAGCAGCAGCACCAGCAACAGCATCAGCAGCAGCAACAGCAGCACCAGCAGTACCAGCAGCACCAGCAACAGCATCAGCAGCAGCAACAGCAGCACCAGCAGCAGCACCAGCAGCAGCACCAGCAACAGCATCAGCAGCAGCACCAGCAGCACCAGCAGCAGCAACCAGCAGCACCAGCAACAGCATCAGCAGCAGCACCAGCAGCACCAGCAGCAGCAACAGCAGCACCAGCAACAGCATCAGCAGCAGCAACAGCAGCACCAGCAGTACCAGCAGCACCAGCAACAGCATCAGCAGCAGCAACAGCAGCACCAGCATCACCAGCACCAGCAGGAGCAGCCCCAGCAGCCTCAAGAAAGGGGTTCAGTTGTCTTCTGCGCCTCAAGGAGCGACCGCTGCTGTCCTTGTCCGCTGCGGTCCCTGGGGTCAGGTGACAGTGTAGCGTCCCTGGGGGCGTCCCTGGGGTCAGGTGACAGTGTAGCGTCCATGGGGCATGCCTGGGGTCAGGTGACAGTGTAGCGTCCCTGGGGGTGTCCCTGGGGGCGTCCCTGGGGTCAGGTGACAGTGTAGCGTCCCTGGGGTCAGGTGACAGTGTAGCGTCCCTGGGGGCGTCCCTGGGGTCAGGTGACAGTGTAGCGTCCCTGGTGGTATCCCTAGGGGCATCCCTGGGGTCAGGTGACAGTGTAGCGTCCCTGGGGGTGTCCCTGGGGGCGTCCCTGGGGTCAGGTGACAGTGTAGCGTCCCTGGGGCGTCCCTGGGGTCAGGTGACAGTGTAGCGTCCCTGGGGTCAGGTGACAGTGTAGCGTCCCTGGGGTCGTCCCTGGGTTCAGGTGACAGTGTAGCGTCCCTGGTGGTGTCCCTGGGGTCGTCCCTGGGGTCAGGTGACACTGTAGCGTCCCTGGGGGCGTCCCTGGGGTCAGATCAGCGGCATCATGGTATACAGCTCACGGAACAAGTCCCAAAATGCCGTGCCACGCGCAGCCACGTACATGAGACAGTCAGGTCATGTGCAGCCCCCACTAAAGACCCGAAACCTGTACCCGGTTAAAGAGGGGGGCTATACGCCCCCCCCCTATTTCCCCCCTCCCCCCCCTAGTACCCCTGGGTTACAAGAGGTTAACCCAATAACCATGTACCGTGCTCAGGTACCAAGTACCGTACTCTGATTGTACTCCAATCAGGATTGGAGTACCGAATGAGTTATATTTTTGAGGGTATACTGTGTATAGTCTTGAGGGTATATTGTGTATAGTCTTGAGGGTATATTGTGTATAGTCTTGAGGGTATATTGTGTATAGTCTTGAGGGTATACTGTGTATAGTCTTGTTGGTATACTGTGTATAGTCTTGTTGGTATACTGTGTATAGTCTTGTTGGTATACTGTGTATTGTCTTGTTGGTATACTGTGTATAGTCTTGTTGGTATACTGTGTATAGTCTTGTTGGTATACTGTGTATAGTCTTGAGGGTATACTGTGTATAGTCTTGAGGGTATACTGTGTATAGTCTTGAGGGTATACTGTGTATAGTCTTGAGGGTATACTGTGTATAGTCTTGAGGGTATACTGTGCATAGTCTTGAGGGTATACTGTGTATAGTCTTGAGGGTATACTGTGTATAGTCTTGAGGGTATACTGTGTATAGTCTTGTTGGTATACTGTGTATAGTCTTGTTGGTATACTGTGTATAGTCTTGAGGGTATACTGTGTATAGTCTTGAGGGTATACTGTGTATAGTCTTGAGGGTATACTGTGTATAGTCTTGAGGGTATACTGTGTATAGTCTTGAGGGTATACTGTGTATAGTCTTGAGGGTATACTGTGTATAGTCTTGAGGGTATACTCATGTGGTTGTGCACTCGTGTTATACACCTGGACGGCTTGACCCCATCTTGACAGGTGTGTGTTGACCCCACACCTTGACAGGTGTGGCTTGACCCCACGTCAAGAAACATATCTGTGATCCATAATTCCGTCCAAGTCCACTTATTAACCCCTCATAATGTGGTCGGAATCAACCTTGTCGATCCACCTGATAATCTTCTATGTCGTGATCATGTCTCCTCGAATAAATCTCTTAAGTCAGTCAGTCTCTCTCTCAGGGTTTTAAGGGTGATTTGGCACTCTCTCCCACTTTGGTCTCAAGATTCATAGCTCTTTAATATTCTTATCTCGAACTCCTCCAAGATCTTTTTATACATTACGTTACAAAAGTTCTTTTTCACAGAGTAAGAATATTAGTGCACTTTTTACTCTGGCTTTTGTATATACACTGGCACAGTGACGGCTCTTTTGTGCAGTGCCACGACAGTGCCACGATAGTGCCACTCTCACATGCTAATATTTGAAGGAAAAAAATTGAGTAGCGGTGATTTTTTTTGTTTTAAGTTGATGGTGAAATTGTTCAGTGAAAGTTGCCTCGTGGCAGTGCCATCTTGGCACTGCCACAGGACCTGACAGTACCATGACAGTGCCACCCTGCCATCTACAGCATATCACGCCAATTGGTTAACAACCAGGAGCCTAATTACTGCTGGGTGAATAGTGGCTATAGCAGGCATGGTTCCCAGTCATTCCTTCCTGGATAGGGCTCCATGCCATCCCGTTCTTTCTTCCCTCTCTCCCCCAGCACCCTCTCCTCTATCCCTGTGGGGGAACTGTTCTATACATGAAAGATACTTTGAAAAGGTCTCCAGAGATTATTAATTACCCAATTGGGTTGTGCAGGCTTGGTCTTTAAGATAAGCAGATTGCGTGCGGCTTGTTCCCCAGCCCCGCCCCCCCCCCCTCCACACGTACGCACGCACTCCCTAACTGACAATGAAGATCATATCATTCTTCAGCGTAACTGGCAGGGGTCAGATTCACGAAGCAGTTACGCAAGCACTTACGAACCTGGGGTCAGATTCACGAAGCAGTTACGCAGGCACTTACGAACCTGGGGCCAGATTCACGAAGCAGTTACGCAAGCACTTACGAACCTGGGGCCAGATTCACGAAGCAGTTACGCAAGCACTTACGAACCTGGGGTCAGATTCACGAAGCAGTAACGCAAGCACTTATGAACCTGGAGCCAGATTCACGAAGCAGTTACGCAGGCACTTACGAACCTGGGGTCAGATTCACGAAGCAGTAACGCAAGCACTTACGAACCTGGGGCCAGATTCACGAAGCAGTAACGCAAGCACTTATGAACCTGGAGCCAGATTCACGAAGCAGTTACGCAGGCACTTACGAACCTGGGGCCAGATTCACGAAGCAGTTACGCAGGCACTTACGAACCTGGGGCCAGATTCACGAAGCAGTTACGCAAGCACTTACGAACCTGGGGCCAGATTCACGAAGCAGTTACGCAGGCACTTACGAACCTGGGGCCAGATTCACGAAGCAGTTACGCAGGCACTTACGAACCTGGGGCCAGATTCACGAAGCAGTAACGCAAGCACTTATGAACCTGGGGCCAGATTCACGAAGCAGTTACGCAGGCACTTACGAACCTGGGGCCAGATTCACGAAGCAGTAACGCAAGCACTTACGAACCTGGGGGTCAGATTCACGAAGTAGTTACGCAGGCACTTACGAACCTGGGGCCAGATTCACGAAGCAGTTACGCAAGCACTTACGAACCTGGGGTCAGATTCACGAAGCAGTTACGCAAGCACTTACGAACCTGGGGCCAGATTCACGAAGCAGTTACGCAAGCACTTACGAACCTGGGGCCAGATTCACGAAGCAGTTACGCAAGCACTTACGAACCTGGGGCTAGATTCACGAAGCAGTTACGCAAGCACTTACGAACCTGGGGCCAGATTCACGAAGCAGTTACGCAAGCACTTACGAACCTGGGGCCAGATTCACGAAGCAGTTACGCAAGCACTTACGAACGTGTACATCTTTCCTCAATCTTTGACGGCTTTGGTTACATTTATTAAACAGTTTACAAGCATGAAAACTTGCCAATCAACTGTTGTTATTGTTATAAACAGCCTCCTGGTGCTTCGGAGCTCATTAACTGTTTAATAATTGTAAACAAAGCCGCCAAAGATTGAGGAAAGATGGACAGGTTCGTAAGTGCTTGCGTAACTGCTTCGTGAATCTGGCCCCAGGTTCGTAAGTACCTGCGTAACTGCTTCGTGAATCTGGCCCCAGGTTCGTAAGTACCTGCGTAACTGCTTCGTGAATCGACGGGGGGGAAGGAATGGTGCCCCAGGATGGGGTATGGGGTCCACTACCACCCACAGGATGGGTATGGGGGTCCACTACCACCCACAGAATGGGTATGGGGGGTCCACTACCACCCACAGGATGGGTATGGGGGGTCCACTACCACCCACAGGATGGGTATGGGGCCCACAACCAACCACAGGATGGGTATGGGGCCCACAACCACCCACAGGATGGGTATGGGGGTTCACTACCACCCACAGGATGGGTATGGGGTCCACTACCGCCCACAGGATGGGTATGGGGGGTCCACTACCACCCACAGGATGGGTATGGGGGTCCACTACCACCCACAGGATGGGTATGGGGGTCCACTACCACCCACAGGATGGGTATGGGGGTCCACTACCACCCACAGGATGGGTATGGGGTCCACTACCACCCACAGGATGGGTATGGGGGGGTCCACTACCACCCACAGGATGGGTATGGGGGGCCCACTACCACCCACAGGATGGGTATGGGGGTCCACTACCACCCACAGGATGGGTATGGGGTCCATTACCACCCACAGGATGGGTATGGGGTCCACTGCCACCCACAGGATGGGTATGGGGTCCACTACCACCCACAGGATGGGTATGGGGTCCACTACCA
>NC_059579.1:1714905-1747405 GCF_020424385.1 Procambarus clarkii
AGAGAGAGAGAGAGGGGGGAGGAGAGAGAGAGTGTTATCTTGAGATGATTTCGGGGCTTTAGTGTCCGCGCTATAGTGTGTATAGGGGAGAGAGAGAGAGAGAGAGAGAGAGAGAGAGAGAGAGAGAGAGAGAGAGAGAGAGAGAGAGAGAGAGAGAGAGAGAGAAGAAAAGGGATAGAAGAACAGGAAAGGATAGAATAAGAAATAAAGCGGTCATTGAAATAAGTGAGAGAAGAGAGAAAGAAAGAGAGGTAGAAACAATGAAGAGAGTATTAAAATGAAACGATGGAAAGAGAAGATGAGAAAGAATAGTGATAATGGAACAGGAAATAGGAATAAGGGGAAAGAAAGAAGAAAGGAAACATGCAAGAATTATTAAAATACTTGATTAAAATATAACCGGAAAGCAAATATGTAAATGAGTAAAGCCTCAATAAAAGTTAAGTAATGTAGAAAGTAACAATAAAGAGAGAATGTGGAAACAGAATAAACAATAAAGAGAGAGAGAAAATAATCAAAGCGCAGACAAAGCAATGAAAGTGAAGAGAAAATAACGCGGAGCGAAGAAAGAGACAGAGAAAGTAGATAACAATTCAGAATTAGTAAAGATCAATAAAAAAAAAGCAAAATCATTATTTTCTGGGTCTGAGCGTCACTTCCTTGCCTACACTTAGACTCAGAACTCGCTACACACACATCCCGCAGATAAGTTGTTTACATATATGAGAAATAGTATGGATCCCAGCACCGATCCTTGAGGCACTACGTTCCCCACGACTAGTACCTTAGCTCTCTATGCAGTTCATCTACGCTTACTACGCGTAGTTCATCTACGCGTACTTTGTTGTTACTGTATTCCTGTCTGGGTCTTTTGTCGTTTGCTTGGGGGTTGTAAATTACCAGGACCACTATATTTTTCACATTTGCTGTCACAGTCCCAGTGATGGAGTCCGTATATCCATTTGTATTTTTATATTCTAATTCTTTGAACATCTATGTTCATTTTATTAGGAGTGCAATTAACCCTCAATGTCTTCATTTTCTTTCTTCCCTTATTACTCTGTGTCTTCCTGGAAGTATTGCATCTGAGATCATATAAATTATTTGTTTCCACAGTTGCAATTAAATCAGGTTCTATTTCACGAACCCATTCTTTTATTTCCTCTGCTTTGTAACTCCATCAGCATTTGTGTATAATATTTTAAGACCCCTCTTGGATACGGTTTCCAGAATTTTCAGAGCATTCTTGTCTATTTGGTTCTCTTTGTGTAGGTGTGAGAGATGGATACAGTACTAACTGTGATGAGTAGTTGTGAGGTAGTAAGTATGAGATAGTAGGTGTGTATGCGAGAAATAAGTTCCGCACATTTACACCGATTAAAGCGCTCGCATAGAGCAGTCAGCGACGGTGACAATCCAATAGACACAATCCACGCAGGTGGTCACAAGCGAACTAGACCAAGGCCGGACCTGGCCATAGTCCAATATGACCTCTATCCCAGCCAAGCCGCGCGGGCGGCAGGCAGAGGTCAGGGTCCATCGCAATGATTGGCCATCCTCAACCTATATATTACCCGGCAAGCCCACACCCTCACCCACTGAATTATCACCCATTATTTTATATATTATACCCCATAATACCGAGGTGGTGACTGCGTTCCTCTCTCGGAACAATGTCAATTGCGAATGGATTCGTGAAGCTTTTGGATTTTGCGCAGTTCTCTGACACTGTTAGTCTAGTGAGTATATGAAATTGATTTAACAGGTTGTTGGTGTTTGCTTTACTTTTATGATTGTGTTTGCATAGCACCGCCGCCCAAATGAGAACTTGGGATATATCTGATGGGCCCATTGTGCTTGCTGTCGTCGCATGGGGTCGTCAGTCGTCAAGCAGACCCAAGTAATTGGGGGCACGCATATGCTTACTGCTCGGTGAAATTCATCTGTAATTATTTTATTAATCACTTTATTGGAATTATATATATACATATATATATATATATATATATATATATATATATATATATATATATATATATATATATATATATATATATATATATATATGTCGTACCTAGTAGCCAGAACGCACTTTTTGGCCTACTATACAAGGCCAAATTTGCCTAATAAGCCAAGTTTTCCTGAATTAATATATTTTCTCTAATTTTTTTCTTATGAAATGATAAAGCTACCCATTTCATCATGTATGAGGTCAATTTCTTTTTATTGGAGTTAAAATTAACGCAGATATATGACCAAACCTAACCAACCCTACCTAACCTAAACTAACCTATCTTTATAGGTTAGGTTAGGTTAGGTAGCCGAAAAAGTTAGGTTAGGTTAGGTTAGGTAGGTTAGGTAGTCGAAAAGACATTAATTCATGAAAACTTGGCTTATTAGGCAAATCGGGCCTTGCATAGTAGGCTGAGAAGTGCGTTCTGGCTACTAGGTACGACATATATATATATATATATATATATATATATATATATATATATATATATATATATATATATAATATAATACCCAGTGTGCCATATTAGTGGATATAAGAAAGGCACTAAATGTCAAGAGACCAATATATGAGCATGGGGGTAATTCAGAGAGCAGGGCGTGGACACCTTCTGAGACCTGGACGACCCCGTCTCAACAACCAGCAAGAGAGAGGTTGTCGGTTGTTGAGAGGACAGGTTAGTTCTCCCAACAACCAATATGAGGGTTGTCTTCTAGCAAGGAACTAAGATGGTGCATTCCACCAGGCACGTGGATGGCAGAACTAGACATAACACCTGTTTTACAAACGTCCTACCGAAAATAATGAGCATATTCTATCGTCACTTAAAGTAATGTTTTGGAGAAAATTGCGACGTGTTACAACACATTCAGCAACATTATGCAATTTTTTTATTAGCAAATTATAATAGGGGGATATCCTATTTTTTTTTAATCTTAATGTAATTTGTTTTCTGTTATCAGAACTGATTTATGGAAAAGGATGTGGAAGAGGGATTTAATTAGAGGCACCATCATGGTTGGGAAAGGGAGGGATTTATGAGGGGAAAGCGCCAAGCCATTATGACATAGCACTTGGTAGTCCTGTTGGTCCATAGAGCCCTATCCCTTCCGGTTTGACTGTGTCGTGTGGGACAAAATTTTATCAGTTGGTACTTTATTTTTTGTTCTTTATTTCCGTGTTTTCTTCCCCTTTGCTAGCCATCAATCATGTGTGTTTGTTTTCTTGTTCCGTCTTTCTCATTTTCACACATGTATTTTTTTATGTGTGTGACGTCACTGGAATGTGTATGACGTCACTAGGAATTTGTGTAACGTCACTAGAATTTGTGACATCATAGAAATTTGTTATAGTGTTATCATAAGAGTTTTTGAACGAATCTTTATGCTCAACATTATATATATATATATATATATATATATATTTATATATATATATATATATATATGTCGTACCTAGTAGCCAGAACTCACTTCTCAGCCTACTATGCAAGGCCCGATTTGCCTAATAAGCCAAGTTTTCCTGAATCAATATATTTTCTCTAATTTTTTTCTTATGAAATGATAAAGCTACCCATTTCATTATGTATGAGGTCAACTTTTTTTTATTGGAGTTAAAATTAACGTAGATATATGACCGAACCTAACCAACCCTACCTAACCTAACCTAACCTATCTTTATAGGTTAGGTTAGGTTAGGTAACCGAAAAAGTTAGGTTAGGTAGGTTAGGTTGTCGAAAAACAATTAATTCATGAAAACTTGGCTTATTAGGCAAATCGGGCCTTGCATAGTAGGCTGAGAACTGAGTTCTGGCTACTAGGTACGACATACATATATATATATATATATGTCGTACCTAGTAGCCAGAACTCACTTCTCAGCCTACTATTCAAGGCCCGATTTGCCTAATAAGCCAAGTTTTCCTGAATTAATATATTTACTATAATTTTTTTCTTATGAAATGATAAAGCAACCCTTTTCTCTATGTATGAGGTCAATTTTTTTTTATTGGAGTTAAAATTAACGTAGATATATGACCGAACCTAACCAACCCTACCTAACCTAACCTAACCTATATTTATAGGTAAGGTTAGGTTAGGTAGCCAAAAAAAGCTAGGTTAGGTTAGGTTAGGTAGGTTAGGTAGACGAAAAAACATTAATTCATGAAAACTTGGCTTATTAGGCAAATCGGGCCTTGAATAGTAGGCTGAGAAGTGCGTTCTGGCTATTAGGTACGACATATATATATATATATATATATATATATATATATATATATATATATATATATAAACTACATATATAAGATATATGTAACTACATATATGTGAGATATATGTAGTTACACATTCTCAAGAGGAGTAAGGAAGCGAGAGGTAATATGTCAGCACTTGAGCGATAATATCTGCACCTGAGCGATATATTTCGGCGTTGGGTCTATGTAGGTATGATTAGCGATGCAACGGTAACAGTTGGGGAGGTTTTGGGGTCAAGGGTGAGTGGGGTCATGGGGTCAAAGCTGAGGGGGGGGGGTAGAGATCTTGGGGTCACAGGTTTATAATAGTTAAGCATAATATATATTACATGTCGCGTTTTCACAAATATATTTCCATGTGAAGGGGAATGAGCAGGTGTCACGTTATAGAAAACGTGTTGTGGGCGCGGAAAGAAAACGGCGATGTGGGTGACCAGGTGCTGGTGGTGGTTCAGCGGGTCGGCCTTGGTCGAGCCAGTTGTGCACTAGTCAGTGAGTAGTGAGGGTGTCGGCCACGTGGTTAGTGGTGCTTCCTGTGCTTGTGTGTTGGGCGCGTGCTCTGGGGCCCCGGCTTCTCCAGGCACGAGTGTTCTGCGCATGCGCTGTTAATCTTGTAGTTGTTCCAAAGGGGGAATACAAGTTTGGCATTTCTCTTTGTTCGCGTCTGTGAAGGTTTAGTTGGTGGATTTCACCTCCTGGCCGCCCGGTGGATGGGTGTGCGTTAGTGTATGGATATTTATGTATATCCTCATACGAAACCGGTGCATCTTTTTCTCAATCATGGCGGTTTGTTTACATTTGTGAGTTCTGGAGTGCCGTAGGTTGTTTATAACAACGGTAAACGGTTGTTTACACTTAATTAGGTTTGTCCCCAAACTCTTAAAACTGTTTGGTAAATGTAAACAAATCCGCCATGATGGAAAGAGATTTACATCTGTGTAAATCATGAATCGAGATCCGGCTCCTGGGCTCCCGTCTGGGCCAGGTCGTGGGCCAACTGTTAACGGAGCAACGGACAGACACCTCACAACAGAACCACTACCAACTGCTGTGTTCAATGCAATCTGCTATGTCTAACTGTTCATAGCAATTAGTTCATAACGGGGGAAAAAGTGGGCTATTGTTTATAGAAAATTAATACAAGGCCAGTCTGGGTCGCCCCCCAGTGCCACACTTTAAGAAAGATTGGCATTTGTAGAACCCCCACCCCTCCCACCCATTGGTTTTGTTTAGCAGTTTCAGGGTTAAGATATATAACAATTACCGAGGGGGGGGGGAGGAGAGACCCGGGCGCAGCCGGTTACCCCCACTTGTTGGGGGGTTGGGGGGTCACCCATGTGGGGGTGTAGCAGGTGTGGAGGGGGGTGTAGCAGGTGTGGAGGGTGGTGTAGCCGGTGTGGAGGGTGGTGTAGGCGGTGTGGAGGGTAGTGTAGCAGGTGTGGGAGGGGGAGTGTAGCAGGTGTGGGAGGGGGGTGTGGGAGGGGGAGTGTAGCAGGTGTGGGAGGGGGAGTGTAGCAGGTGTGGAAGGGGTGTAGCAGGTGTGGAGGGTTTTAGGAATCCCGACAATTTGAAACAAGGAAAATATTTTGGTCAGTACATTGATACGTTGAAAGATTATATTTGAAATCTTTTTGCGCAGTGTGTCGGGGGCGTGTGCGCTGTTGCGCAGTGTGTCGGGGGCGTGTGCGCTGTTGCGCAGTGTGTCGGGGGCGTGTGCGCTGTTGCGCAGTGTGTCGGGGGCGTGTGCGCTGTTGCGCAGTGTGTCGGGGGCGTGTGCGCTGTTGCGCAGTGTGTCGGGGGCGTGTGCGCTGTTGCGCAGTGTGTCGGGGGCGTGTGCGCTGTTGCGCAGTGTGTCGGGGGCGTGTGCGCTGTTGCGCAGTGTGTCGGGGGGCGTGTGCGCTGTTGCGCAGTGTCTCTGGGGCGTGTGCACTGTTGCGCAGTGTCTCGGGGGGCGTGTGCACTGTGCGCAGTGCGTGTGCACTGTTGCGCAGTGTCTCGGGGGGCGTGTGCACTGTTGCGCAGTGTCTCGGGGGGCGTGTGCACTGTTGCGCAGTGTCTCGGGGGGCGTGTGCACTGTTGCGCAGTGTCTCGGGGGGCGTGTGCACTGTTGCGCAGTGTCTCGGGGGGCGTGTGCACTGTTGCGCAGTGTCTCGGGGGGCGTGTGCACTGTTGCGCAGTGTCTCGGGGGGCGTGTGCACTGTTGCGCAGTGTCTCGGGGGGCGTGTGCACTGTTGCGCAGTGTCTCGGGGGCGTGTGCACTGTTGCGCAGTGTCTCGGGGGCGTGTGCACTGTTGCGCAGTGTCTCGGGGGGCGTGTGCACTGTTGCGCAGTGTCTCGGGGGGCGTGTGCACTGTTGCGCAGTGTCTCGGGGGGCGTGTGCACTGTTGCGCAGTGTCTCGGGGGGCGTGTGCACTGTTGCGCAGTGTCTCGGGGGGCGTGTGCACTGTTGCGCAGTGTCTCGGGGGGCGTGTGCACTGTTGCGCAGTGTCTCGGGGGGCGTGTGCACTGTTGCGCAGTGTCTCGGGGGGCGTGTGCACTGTTGCGCAGTGTCTCGGGGGGCGTGTGCACTGTTGCGCAGTGTCTCGGGGGGCGTGTGCACTGTTGCGCAGTGTCTCGGGGGGCGTGTGCACTGTTGCGCAGTGTCTCGGGGGGCGTGTGCACTGTTGCGCAGTGTCTCGGGGGGCGTGTGCACTGTTGCGCAGTGTCTCGGGGGGCGTGTGCACTGTTGCGCAGTGTCTCGGGGGGCGTGTGCACTGTTGCGCAGTGTCTCGGGGGGCGTGTGCACTGTTGCGCAGTGTCTCGGGGGGCGTTGCACTGTTGCGCAGTGTCTCGGGGGGCGTGTGCACTGTTGCGCAGTGTCTCGGGGGGCGTGTGCACTGTTGCGCAGTGTCTCGGGGGGCGTTTGCACTGTTGCGCAGTGTCTCGGGGGGCGTGTGCACTGTTGCGCAGTGTCTCGGGGGGCGTGTGCACTGTTGCGCAGTGTCTCGGGGGGCGTGTGCACTGTTGCGCAGTGTCTCGGGGGGCGTGTGCACTGTTGCGCAGTGTCTCGGGGGGCGTGTGCACTGTTGCGCAGTGTCTCGGGGGGCGTGTGCACTGTTGCGCAGTGTCTCGGGGGGCGTGTGCACTGTTGCGCAGTGTCTCGGGGGGCGTGTGCACTGTTGCGCAGTGTCTCGGGGGGCGTGTGCACTGTTGCGCAGTGTCTCGGGGGGCGTGTGCACTGTTGCGCAGTGTCTCGGGGGGCGTGTGCACTGTTGCGCAGTGTCTCGGGGGGCGTGTGCACTGTTGCGCAGTGTCTCGGGGGGCGTGTGCACTGTTGCGCAGTGTCTCGGGGGGCGTGTGCACTGTTGCGCAGTGTCTCGGGGGGCGTGTGCACTGTTGCGCAGTGTCTCGGGGGGCGTGTGCACTGTTGCGCAGTGTCTCGGGGGGCGTGTGCACTGTTGCGCAGTGTCTCGGGGGGCGTGTGCACTGTTGCGCAGTGTCTCGGGGGGCGTGTGCACTGTTGCGCAGTGTCTCGGGGGGCGTGTGCACTGTTGCGCAGTGTCTCGGGGGGCGTGTGCACTGTTGCGCAGTGTCTCGGGGGGCGTGTGCACTGTTGCGCAGTGTCTCGGGGGGCGTGTGCACTGTTGCGCAGTGTCTCGGGGGGCGTGTGCACTGTTGCGCAGTGTCTCGGGGGGCGTGTGCACTGTTGCGCAGTGTCTCGGGGGGCGTGTGCACTGTTGCGCAGTGTCTCGGGGGGCGTGTGCACTGTTGCGCAGTGTCTCGGGGGGCGTGTGCACTGTTGCGCAGTGTCTCGGGGGGCGTGTGCACTGTTGCGCAGTGTCTCGGGGGGCGTGTGCACTGTTGCGCAGTGTCTCGGGGGGCGTGTGCACTGTTGCGCAGTGTCTCGGGGGGCGTGTGCACTGTTGCGCAGTGTCTCGGGGGGCGTGTGCACTGTTGCGCAGTGTCTCGGGGGGCGTGTGCACTGTTGCGCAGTGTCTCGGGGGGCGTGTGCACTGTTGCGCAGTGTCTCGGGGGGCGTGTGCACTGTTGCGCAGTGTCTCGGGGGGCGTGTGCACTGTTGCGCAGTGTCTCGGGGGGCGTGTGCACTGTTGCGCAGTGTCTCGGGGGGCGTGTGCACTGTTGCGCAGTGTCTCGGGGGGCGTGTGCACTGTTGCGCAGTGTCTCGGGGGGCGTGTGCACTGTTGCGCAGTGTCTCGGGGGGCGTGTGCACTGTTGCGCAGTGTCTCGGGGGGCGTGTGCACTGTTGCGCAGTGTCTCGGGGGGCGTGTGCACTGTTGCGCAGTGTCTCGGGGGGCGTGTGCACTGTTGCGCAGTGTCTCGGGGGGCGTGTGCACTGTTGCGCAGTGTCTCGGGGGGCGTGTGCACTGTTGCGCAGTGTCTCGGGGGGCGTGTGCACTGTTGCGCAGTGTCTCGGGGGGCGTGTGCACTGTTGCGCAGTGTCTCGGGGGGCGTGTGCACTGTTGCGCAGTGTCTCGGGGGGCGTGTGCACTGTTGCGCAGTGTCTCGGGGGGCGTGTGCACTGTTGCGCAGTGTCTCGGGGGGCGTGTGCACTGTTGCGCAGTGTCTCGGGGGGCGTGTGCACTGTTGCGCAGTGTCTCGGGGGGCGTGTGCACTGTTGCGCAGTGTCTCGGGGGGCGTGTGCACTGTTGCGCAGTGTCTCGGGGGGCGTGTGCACTGTTGCGCAGTGTCTCGGGGGGTTGCGCAGTGTCTCGGGGGGCGTGTGCACTGTTGCGCAGTGTCTCGGGGGGGGGGCGTGTGCGTGTGCACTGTTGCGCAGTGTCTCGGGGGGCGTGTGCACTGTTGCGCAGTGTCTCGGGGGGCGTGTGCACTGTTGCGCAGTGTCTCGGGGGGCGTGTGCACTGTTGCGCAGTGTCTCGGGGGGCGTGTGCACTGTTGCGCAGTGTCTCGGGGGGCGTGTGCACTGTTGCGCAGTGTCTCGGGGGGCGTGTGCACTGTTGCGCAGTGTCTCGGGGGGCGTGTGCACTGTTGCGCAGTGTCTCGGGGGGCGTGTGCACTGTTGCGCAGTGTCGGGGGGCGTGTGCACTGTTGCGCAGTGTCTCGGGGGGCGTGTGCACTGTTGCGCAGTGTCTCGGGGGGCGTGTGCACTGTTGCGCAGTGTCTCGGGGGGTGTGCACTGTTGCGCAGTGTCTCGGGGGGCGTGTGCACTGTTGCGCAGTGTCTCGGGGGGCGTGTGCACTGTTGCGCAGTGTCTCGGGGGGCGTGTGCACTGTTGCGCAGTGTCTCGGGGGGCGTGTGCACTGTTGCGCAGTGTCTCGGGGGGCGTGTGCACTGTTGCGCAGTGTCTCGGGGGGCGTGTGCACTGTTGCGCAGTGTCTCGGGGGGCGTGTGCACTGTTGCGCAGTGTCTCGGGGGGCGTGTGCACTGTTGCGCAGTGTCTCGGGGGGCGTGTGCACTGTTGCGCAGTGTCTCGGGGGGCGTGTGCACTGTTGCGCAGTGTCTCGGGGGGCGTGTGCACTGTTGCGCAGTGTCTCGGGGGGCGTGTGCACTGTTGCGCAGTGTCTCGGGGGGCGTGTGCACTGTTGCGCAGTGTCTCGGGGGGCGTGTGCACTGTTGCGCAGTGTCTCGGGGGGCGTGTGCACTGTTGCGCAGTGTCTCGGGGGGCGTGTGCACTGTTGCGCAGTGTCTCGGGGGGCGTGTGCACTGTTGCGCAGTGTCTCGGGGGGCGTGTGCACTGTTGCGCAGTGTCTCGGGGGGCGTGTGCGTGTGCACTGTTGCGCAGTGTCTCGGGGGGCGTGTGCACTGTTGCGCAGTGTCTCGGGGGGCGTGTGCACTGTTGCGCAGTGTCTCGGGGGGCGTGTGCACTGTTGCGCAGTGTCTCGGGGGGCGTGTGCACTGTTGCGCAGTGTCTCGGGGGGCGTGTGCACTGTTGCGCAGTGTCTCGGGGGGCGTGTGCACTGTTGCGCAGTGTCTCGGGGGGCGTGTGCACTGTTGCGCAGTGTCTCGGGGGGCGTGTGCACTGTTGCGCAGTGTCTCGGGGGGCGTGTGCACTGTTGCGCAGTGTCTCGGGGGGCGTGTGCACTGTTGCGCAGTGTCTCGGGGGGCGTGTGCACTGTTGCGCAGTGTCTCGGGGGGCGTGTGCACTGTTGCGCAGTGTCTCGGGGGGCGTGTGCACTGTTGCGCAGTGTCTCGGGGGGCGTGTGCACTGTTGCGCAGTGTCTCGGGGGCGCGTGTGCACTGTTGCGCAGTCTCTCAGGGGCGTGTGTGCACTGTTGCGCAGTGTCTCAGGGGGCGTGTGCACTGTTGCGCAGTGTCTCGGGGGGCGTGTGCACTGTTGCGCAGTGTCTCGGGGGGCGTGTGCACTGTTGCGCAGTGTGCACTGTTGCGCAGTGTCTCGGGGGGGTGTGCACTGTTGCGCAGTGTCTGGGGGGTCTCGTGTGCACTGTTGCGCAGTGTCTCGGGGGGCGTGTGCACTGTTGCGCAGTGTCTCGGGGGGCGTGTGCACGTGTTGCGCAGTGTCTCGGGGGGCGTGTGCACTGTTGCGCAGTGTCTCGGGGGGCGTGTGCACTGTTGCGCAGTGTCTCGGGGGGCGTGTGCACTGTTGCGCAGTGTCTCGGGGGGCGGTGTGCACTGTTGCGCAGTGTCTCGGGGGGGCGTGTGCACTGTTGCGCATAGCCGTGTCTCGGGGGGGTTCGTTGTGCACTGTTGCGCAGTGTCTCGGGGGGCGTGTGCACTGTTGCGCAGTGTCTCGGGGGGTGTGTTGCACTGTTGCGCAGTGTCTAGGGGGCGTTGTGCACTGTGCGCCAGTGTCTCGGGGGGGCGTGGTGCACTGTTGCAACGCAGTGTCTCGGGGGGGGCGTGTGCACTGTTGCGCAGTTGTCTCGGGGGGCGTGTGCACTGTTGCGCAGTGTCTCGGGGGGCGTGTGCACTGTTGCGCAGTGTCTCGGGGGGCGTGTGCACTGTTGCGCCAGTGTCTCGGGGGGGCGTGTGCACTGTTGCGCAGTGTCTCGGGGGGCGTGTGCACTGTTGCGCAGTGTCTCGGGGGGCGTGTGCACTGTTGCGCAGTGTCTCGGGGGGCGTGTGCACTGTTGCGCAGTGTCTCTGTGGGGGGGCGTGTGCACTGTTGCGCAGTGTCTCGGGGGGCGTGTGCACTGTTGCGCAGTGTCTCGGGGGGTGTGCACTGTTGCGCAGTGTCTCGGGGGCAATGTGCACTGTTGCGCAGTGTCTCGGGGGGCGTGTGCACTGTTGCGCAGTGTCTCGGGGGGCGTGTGCACTGTTGCGCAGTGTCTCGGGGGGCGTGTGCACTGTTGCGCAGTGTCTCGGGGGGCGTGTGCACTGTTGCGCAGTGTCTCGGGGGGCGTGTGCACTGTTGCGCAGTGTCTCGGGGGGCGTGTGCACTGTTGCGCAGTGTCTCGGGGGGCGTGTGCACTGTTGCGCAGTGTCTCTGGGGCGTGTGCACTGTTGCGCAGTGTCTCGGGGGGCACTGTTGCGCAGTGTCTCGGGGGGCGTGTGCACTGTTGCGCAGTGTCTCGGGGGGCGTGTGCACTGTTGCGCAGTGTCTCGGGGGGCGTGTGCACTGTTGCGCAGTGTCTCGGGGGGGCGTGTGCACTGGGGGCGTGGTGCACTGTTGCGCAGTGTCTCTGGGGCGTGTGCACTGTTGCGCAGTCTCAGGTGTGTGTGCACAGTTGCAGTCTCTAGGGGGCGTGTGTGCACTGTTGCGCAGTGTCTCAGGGGCGTGTGTGCACTGTTGCGCACTCTCTCAGGGGCGTGTGTGCACTGTTGCGTAGTGTCTCTGGGGCGTGTGCACAGTTGCACAGTCTCTCAAGGGCGTATGCACTGTTGCGCAGTGTCTCTGGGGCGTGTACACAGTTGCGCAGTCCCTGTGGCGGGAAGGGGGCGCGCACAATCGCTCAGAGGATAAAATGTGATTCCAAAAATAGCACTTCCTGGTGTGTGTGTTACTGCTAAAATGTTAATTAGCGGTTAGTTAGCGACACACTTGGTTAGCCGCGTGACCGCTGTTAATATCTCACTTTGATGCTTTTTAACCTGCGTGTGTCGCTGGTTGGCGCCGACGTCGTGGCGCCGACGCCGACGGGCCGACGCCGACACGTCGACGTCGTGGGTCCGACGGCGCCTGAGGTATAAGTCATCTCCCCAAGGGTGTAATGCTATTGTTTTTAGGAGTGAAAGGTCAGGTTAGGTTAGTCGGTCGCTGGTGCTACAGCTTGAGCCGTGGGTACGTGGGTATTGGGGGCACCCACGTGGGTATAGGGGGCACCCACGGGGGTATAGGGGGCACCCACGGGGGTATAGGGGGCACCCACGGGGGTATAGGGGGCACCCACGGGGGTATAGGGGGCACCCACGGGGGTATAGGGGGCACCCACGGGGGTATAGGGGGCACCCACGGGGGTATAGGGGGCACCCACGTGGGTATATGGGGCACCCACGGGGGTATAGGGGCACCCACGGGGGTATAGGGGGCACCCACGTGGGTATAACGGGCACCTACGGGGGTATAACGGGCACCCACGGGGGTATAACGGGCACCTACGGGGGTATAACGGGCACCCACGGGGGTATAACGGGCACCTACGGGGGTATAACGGGCACCCACGGGGGTATAGGGACCCCCGAGACTGTGGTGCCCACTTGGGTATAGGGGCATGTGCCCTACTCAAGATTTATATACAAATACAATATTAACCCTCCTATATTTTATATATATAATTACATTTGATTCACGATTCAGTTTATATATGATTATTATTTTTATATATATTATTAGTACTTATAATGGGGACATTTAGCAGTTTGTGGTGTGTTTGTCTCTGGTAAAGTCTTGACCCCAAGTCCTAAACCATATTGGCCAGTTGACTGATGGAATTATTATATTTACAAGACCTAATTAAGTCCTAATTTCTTGGGTCTGTGTCTGTCTGTGTAATGAAAGTTCTTTCCTACTGTGTCATACTCTTTTCCTAAACATCCCCTTGACTTGCTAGTCCGGGACTTTGGGCCTCTTAAACGTCAAAAAGACCGGGAATTTGGCCTTGCTAAGTCCGGGGGACTTGTGTGTGTCGACCAATACACCAGACTCGCAATACTTCTCCCAGCAAACAACGCTCCCAAAGGCCAGAAATCGGCATCAGAACCTCGCCTTGCGGAACCGCATTCGGAAAACCTTTTGTGTACGAGCACAATAGTGAGAATATGAGAGCTTCAGGGGGGCTCTTTTGGGAGCTTTTATCTCTGCCACAAGCCTGGTGTAGTACGTCGTATTCTGACGTTTAAATCCACTTAAATGGGGGGAAATGGGTGTAGTTTAGTTTAGTTAGGGGGCGCCGAGGGGATGTGCCGTTTTCTATTGGTGGGTTCTTGGTTTGGTTAGGTTAGGGTAGGTTGAGTTTTTTTTTTTTAGGTGATGGGAATGGTTGAAAGGATGGGAGGGGTTATTATATACCCCTTTCCATCTGGCTCTCTTACGCTCTCAGCTCTCCCCCATCTCTTATTCCCTTCCTCTATCCACCCGTCCCGTCCCGTCCCGTCCCGTCACTTGCGCCGACTCAAGCGATCGTAAAGTTAGAGAGTTGGTTCGCATTATCTTCCCCCGTGTGGGTCCGGCCGCCATCTTGATGCGCGCGCGCACGAGAGATCTATTCCCCCCCCCTGTATGTCTATTAGTCAGTATAGGTACTATAGGAGTCTGGCCACTTGGGGGGGGGGGCGGGGGGTCCACCTTTTTTTTGGGGGGGGGCGGGGGTCCACCTTTTTTTTTAGGGGGGGCGGATATAAGGCTAAAGTGTATATATTCGCAGGCTTCCTGTCCCCGACTAAATGAATTGGAATGGTGTGTGTTAATTAGCCCGGCTGTTCTGATAGCATCGTGTCAGCAAGGTGGACAGCCCGCCTGCTATCATAACATTGTGTCAGCAAGGCGGACAGTCCGCCTTCTATCATAACATTGTGTCAGCAAGGCGGACAGCCCGCCTTCTATCATAACATTGTGTCAGCAAGGCGGACAGCCCGCCTGCTATCATAACATTGTGTCAGCAAGGCGGACAGCCCGCCTGCTATCATAACATTGTGTCAGCAAGGCGGACAGCCCGCCTGCTATCATAACATTGTGTCAGCAAGGCGGACAGCCCGCCTGCTATCATAACATTGTGTCAGCAAGGCGGACAGCCCGCCTGCTATCATAACATTGTGTCAGCAAGGCGGACAGCCCGCCTGCTATCATAACATTGTGTCAGCAAGGCGGACAGCCCGCCTTCTATCATAACATTGTGTCAGCAAGGCGGACAGCCCGCCTGCTATCATAACATTGTGTCAGCAAGGCGGACAGCCCGCCTGCTATCATAACATTGTGTCAGCAAGGCGGACAGCCCGCCTGCTATCATAACATTGTGTCAGCAAGGCGGACAGCCCGCCTTCTATCATAGCATCGTGTAACTCAGGATATTTTAAAACTTTGTATAAAATCTCCATTGTTTAATAAACCTGAAAAAGAAATTCCTGATATTTAAAACTTGTGTAAAGCAAATTGAAATTGAAAACTTCATCCTAAAATTCTGAGTGTCTTAACAGAAAACGAGGAGAATTAAATCGGGGGGAGGGAGTTGGGTAAATGTAACAGCTCCATAAGTGCAATTATGCACTGTTTGACAGTAAGAAAATGTACTTATTACACTTAGTATTAAATCGTACTGTCAATTCGGAGATGATAGATGACCTCGTTGATAGACCTTAAATTAAGCCTAATTAGGGTTTGACCCCCAAAGTGGGGGTGTGTGACCCCAAAGGGTGGAGGGGGGGGGGGACAGCCTCCCCCTTCCTTACGTGGACGACCCCCCCCTCCCCCCTTCATGTGGACGACCCCCCCTCCCCCCTTCATGTGGACGACCCCCTCCCCCCTTCATGTGGACGACCCCCTCCCCCCTTCACGTGGACGACCCCCCTCGCCCCCTTCACGTGGACGACCCCCCCTCGCCCCCTTCACGTGGACGACCCCCCCCCCCTCGCCCCCTTCACGTGGACGACCCCCTCCCCCTTCACGTTGACGACCCCCTATCCCCCTTCACGTGGACGACCCCCTATCCCCTTCACGTGGACGACCCCCTATCCCCCTTCACGTGGACGACCCCCTCTCCCCCTTCACGTGGACGACCCCCTCTCCCCCTTCACGTGGACGACCCCCTCTCCCCCTTCACGTGGACGACCCCCTCTCCCCCTTCACGTGGACGACCCCCTCTCCCCCTTCACGTGGACGACCCCCTCTCCCCCTTCACGTGGACGACCCCCTCTCCCCCTTCACGTGGACGACCCCCTCTCCCCCTTCACGTGGACGACCCCCTCTCCCCCTTCACGTGGACGACCCCCTCTCCCCCTTCACGTGGACGACCCCCCCTCACCCTTCCATACGTGGACGACCCCCCCTCACCCTTCCATACGTGGACGACCCTCCCCCCCTTCACGTGAACGACCCCCCTCCCCCCTTCCATACGTGGACGACCCTCCCCCCCTTCACGTGAACGACCCCCCTTCCATACGTGGACGACCACCTGCCCGAGGCAGCCGCAGGCTTCCTGCCCCTGGAGGCAGTCATCAAGAAATGTGAACACGAGCGATTTAGAGGGTCGTTACGGGTCATTACCCGGGTGTAAGTGGTTGAACAACTGTCTGCTAACGACGCTGTTGAATCTGTTATTGACCAATTAGCGGGCTTAAGGCACAAGAGTAATCAACATTACCTGGAGTCTGTGATGACCCCCCCTAGATGATCTGTGAGGCTGTTGTGGGTGTTTTGTCTGTGTGTGTGTGTGTGTTGGGGGGGGGGGTAGTGTGGGTGTTGTGGTGTGTGTGTGGGGGGGGGGTAGTGTGGGTGTTGTGGTGTGTGTGTGGGGGTGGTGTTGTGTGTGGGTGTTGTAGTGTGTGTGGTGGTGGTGTCTGTGTGTGTGGGGGTGGGTGGGGTGGGTGTGTGTGTGTGTGTGTGTGTGTGTGTGTGTGTGTGTGTGTGTGTGTGTGTGTGTGTGTGTGTGTGTGTGTGTGTGTGTGTGTCTGTCTGTCTCTGTGTTCCTGAGGTTAGCCCTTGTATTCGTAAGATGAGCACTTATATTTTAAACATAAAATCTGTAAATCAATCTGAATAAATTAAAATGTTAATCAGAGGTTGTAGGGAAGACGCTTGGGGCTAGCCGCACCAAACTTTCCACGGTGATTGCTGTGGGGTAGGTGCCCAACATGGACGGATTGGAGTGGTTTTTTTTAGTACTCGGAACAGACGTTTCTCGGTCCCAAACCTAACACCTACGATGGTTCTAGCACCGGCCATTGAGTCTATCGTAAATATGAACAGAATTCGTTAAAAGTAAAAACAAAAAAAACTGATCTTTGCGAATTAAAAATAAGTGTATATATATATGTGACTTTGTCTAAACGGTCTGTTGGTCACAGTTATCTCATATGTGACTGACATTGTAACATAGACTGTGTACAAATATAATTACCTTGTAATCGTTAGTAATGGGTATTAATTGGATAGGTAATTCCCCCCCCCCCCTCTCAAGGTAGTGTGAGAGAGCTGTTACTAGGGGGTGGGGGGTGTTGGTGGTGGGGGGGGGGGTGAGGCAACACCTGACATTACCTGCACAAGGTGAGGGTCATGGAGTCTCATTAACCTGGCATTTCTCTCCCTCACTCACTCACCCCCCCCCCCCCTCCAATTGGGAGAGAGAAGGGAGTTGGGAAAGAGAAGGGAGTTGGGAAAGGGGGTGGGGGGGGTGGAGATCCGTCCACACCCCCCCTCCTCCTTACCGATAACAGGATAACGTGTTAAGTCACCATTGTGTCTAGTCATGGGGCCAGATTCACGAAGCAGTTACGCAAGCACTTACGAACCTGGGGTCAGATTCACGAAGGAGTTACACAAGCACTTACGAACCTGGGGCCAGATTCACGAAGCAGTTACGCAAGCACTTATGAACCTGGGGCTAGATTCACGAAGCAGTTACGCAAGCACTTACGAAACCTGTCCATCTTTCCTCACTCTTTGACGGCTTTGGTTACATTTATTAAACAGTTTACAAGCATGAAAACATGCCAATCAACTGTTGTTATTGTTATAAACAGCCTCCTGGTGCTTCGGAGCTCATTAACTGTTTAATAATTGTAAACAAAGCCGTCAAAGATTGGGAAAAGATGGACGGGTTTCGTAAGTGCTTGCGTAACCCCTTCGTGAATCTGGCCCCAGGACCAGGCTGTACGGTCACCCATCCAGTGCTGACCTTAACCTGACTGACTGTAGGGTCACACCCACTTTAATCACCCAACAGGTGATTAAAGAGGCCAGACCACACACTAATGATCGTTAAAGTAGATGATCTACTCGAGCGGGTAGATACCAGCTGAACTTGAAGGCGAGAGAGAGAGAGTAGATATTACATAAGCTTGGCGGTAAACGGTATAATAATCTAGTATTCTTTCACTCTGATGCCCCTGTTCAGCTAGCAGTAAATAGGTACCTGGGAGTTAGACAGCTGTCACGGGCTGCTTCCTGTGTGTGTGTGTGTGCGCGTGTGTGTGTGTGTGTGTGTGTGTGTGTGTGTGTGTGTGTGTGTGTGTGTGTGTGTGCGTGTGCGTGTGTGTGTGTGTGTGTGTGTGTGTGTACTCATCTAGTTGTGCTTGCGGGGGTTGAGCTCTGGCTCTTTGGTCCCGCCTCTCAACCGTCAATCAACAGGTGTACAGATTCATGAGCCTATCGGGCTCTGTCATATCTACACTTGAAACTGTGTATGGAGTCAGCCTCCACCACATCACTTCCTAATGCATTCCATTTGTCAACCACTCTGACACTAAAAAAGTTCTTTCTAATATCTCTGTGGCTCATTTGGGCACTCAGTTTCCACCTGTGTCCCCTTGTGCGTGTTCCCCTTGTGTTAAATAGACTGTCTTTATCTACCCTATCAATCCCCTTCAGAATCTTGAATGTGGTGATCATGTCCCCCCTAACTCTTCTGTCTTCCAGCGAAGTGAGGTTTAATTCCCGTAGTCTCTCCTCGTAGCTCATACCTCTCAGCTCGGGTACTAGTCTGGTGGCAAACCTTTGAACCTTTTCCAGTTTAGTCTTATCCGTGACTAGATATGGACTCCATGCTGGGGCTGCATACTCCAGGATTGGCCTGACATATGTGGTATACAAAGTTCTGAATGATTCTTTACACAAGTTTCTGAATGCCGTTCGTATGTTGGCCAGCCTGGCATATGCCGCTGATGTTATCCGCTTGATATGTGCTGCAGGAGACAGGTCTGGCGTGATATCAACCCCCAAGTCTTTTTCCTTCTCTGACTCCTGAAGAATTTCCTCTCCCAGATGATACCTTGTATCTGGCCTCCTGCTCCCTACACCTATCTTCATTACATTACATTTGGTTGGGTTAAACTCTAACAACCATTTGTTCGACCATTCCTTCAGCTTGTCTAGGTCTTCTTGAAGCCTCAAACAGTCCTCTTCTGTTTTAATCCTTCTCATAATTTTAGCATCGTCCGCAAACATTGAGAGAAATGAATCGATACCCTCCGGGAGATCATTTACATATATCAGAAACAAGATAGGACCGAGTACAGAGCCCTGTGGGACTCCACTGGTGACTTCACGCCAATCGGAGGTCTCACCCCTCACCGTAACTCTCTGCTTCCTATTGCTTTGTGTGTGCGCGCGCGCGTGTGTGTGTGTGTGTGTGTGTGTGTGTGTGTGTGTGTGTGTGTGTGTGTGTGTGTGTGTGTGTGTGTGTGTGTGTGTGTGTGTGTGTGTAACAAGGAGGCCTGATCTAAGGTAGAACCGCTTTAAAAAACTATAATTGTTACAGTGTTATTACAAGCACTAAACCACAGAGGGGGATTAAAGTGCATTAACAACTTGGACCTTTTTGTATCTATCCCCACCGGGCGAGGAATAGGAAAAATCTATCATGTTTGTAATAGTGTGTGTGGATTTAGCGTAGAGAGGGGGGTGGGGGGGGGGACAAGATAAATGAAAGGAGGAGAGAAGAGCAGAGGAAGGAGCTAGAGAGAGCAGAGGAAGGAGCTAGAGAGGGAAGAGGAAGGAGGTATAAAGTAGGTAGAAGAAAGGGTGAAAGTAGTGAAAAGAGAAGGTTGAGATGGCTTAAGGGATGAAAAGGAGAAATTATTATTGTATTTGGGATGGTAGGATAGGGTGAATTAAGAGACAGACAGACAGACACAGACAGACACAGACAGACACAGACAGACACAGACAGACACAGACAGACACAGACAGACACAGACAGACACAGACAGACACAGACAGACACAGACAGACACAGACAGACAGACACAGACAGAGAGTAGAGCTGCCACCACCCATTGAAATACATTTTAGACTAGACATTGAACTGCTCTCCTATCCACAGTGATATAATTAATAACATGATATACATCCATGATATCAAGATATTAGATTCAGACAAACATTTAGAGCTTATTGACATATATTTTCTGTTAAACATTTCGAATACTACCTAACCACCTCAGCATTCATTAAATACTTAATAGTAGTTACTACACAGGAAGTTGACAAGTCAACATGGCTGATTGCTTCAGGTGTTTGTCAAACATTAATAATGGACCATATTTACACCTTTGCAATACACTCACTAGGGTATAGCGACGGTCTCGCTTCATGCAGGTCGGTGTTCAATCCCCGACTGTTTAGGTGGTTGGGCACCATTCCTTTCCCTCCGTCCCATCCAAAATCCTTATCCTGACCCCTTCCAAGTGTTATATAGTCGTAATGGCTTGGTGCTTTCCCCCTGATAATTCCTTCCTTCCCCTCACCAGGGTCAATATGGTTGTCACCTTTGTGGGTGACAACAAAGGTTCGTCTCCCGTCTGGAGTGTCCATCGACAACCCGTCCTCTAAACAAAGGCTAAAGTCCATTCCATCCACCCGCCAAACCCCCAGCTGTTTATGAATGAAAAACGGTTTACAACCCGTCCTCTTAAAAATAACGTCACTTTGGGCTGGTATGCGCGGCGCTATGGCCACATTTGGACGTAATTTGAAATGAAATCGACTCACAAAAGTGACGTACTGTTCTGTTTTCTGTTCGAGTCGTCCGGCTTACTCGGAAAGGTTAGAAGAGTAAACTTTCAACTAACGTTTTTCATACCGTTTTGAAACTTTGAGAATTTCCTTCCCACCTAACCTATCAGAGGACCCTTAACTTACTGTTGTTGAAAAAAAAATCCAAAATTTATTTTCATTTTCAAATTACGTCCACTTTTGGCCATACTGGCAAATGGCCAAAAGCGACGTTATTTTTAAGAGGACAGGTTGCTTAGCACCCAGTCAAAATGGATCGTCATATAAATATCGACGTCCGTCAGAACTTGGACAGTCACGTAGACCCGTCCGTCAGAACTTGGACAGTCACGTAGACCCGTCCGTCAGAACTTGGACAGTCACGTAGACCCGTCCGTCACGTCAGACAGTTACAGCAATCAGTCAAAACTGACGGAAGTCTGTCAGTCGTATCTTGTGTTTATATCAACATACACAACAGTTCCAGCACCGTCCCAGCCAGTGAGCTAGGCAGGTCCCAGCCATTGTACCAGGCCCATTGTACCAGGCCCATTTGTACCAGGCCCATTTGTACCAGGCCATTTGTCCCAGGCCCATTGTCCCAGGCCCATTGTACCAGGCCCATTGTACCAGGCCCATTGTATAGACACGCAACCCCCCCCCACCCCCTTGGTGCACAGGTACGCCCCCCCCCCCTTGTACATGAACACTGTGCCCCCCCATGTGCACAGAAATGCAGCCCCCATACACGGACACTAATGGATTGGTAATCATGGATTGAAGTGAAGGTAGTGATTGATCGGGCTGGTCGCTGAAGGTAGTGATTGATCGGGCTGGTCGCTCAGTATTCAGTTGTTACTTTTGTCAATTGCCTCTCCATCCCTGCCCCCCCCCCTAACTACAGGTCATCGACTGTAATCACCTGATGGTTCAACAGCCTATGAGGGGTCACTGTGATGGTTGACCCCTTTACAAGCAAGGGGTCAGGTCTGCAAGAACTCATTGTGTATTAAGTGTATATTTGGACTTCAGGGGTGAGGGCGCTGGGTACTCTAGTTGTGCTTGTCAGGGGTTGAGCTCTGGCTCTTTGGTCCCGCCTCTCAATTGTCAATCAATTGGTGTACAGATTCCTGAGCCTATTGGGTTCTATCATATCTACACTTGAAACTGTGTATGGAGTCAGCCTCCACCACATCACTGCCTAATGCATTCCACCTGTTAACCACTCTGACACTGAAAAAGTTCCTTCTAACGTCCCTGTGGCTCATGTGGGTACTCAGTTTCCACCCGTGTGTACTCACCTATTTGTGCTTGTGTATTCACCTAATTGTGTTTGCGGGGGTTGAGCTTTGCTCTTTCGGCCCGCCTCTCAACTGTCAATCAACTGTTTACTAACTACTTTTTTTCCACACCACACACACCCCCCAGGAAGCAGCCCGTGACAGCTAACTAACTCCCAGGTACCTATTTTACTGCTAGGTAACAGGGGCATTCAGGGTGAAAGAAACTTTGCCCATGTGTGTGTGTGTGTGTACGTGTATGAATGTCTCTGATCAAATAATGTGTAAATGTACTGTAGGTTCGAGTCATTGTGGTCTTCGTAATCAATAGCCTAATTGGCTCAGAGTTCATGTGCTACAGAGGGAGCCGGTCGGCCGAGCGGACAGCACACTGGACTTGTGATCCTGTGGTCCTGGGTTCGATCCCAGGCGCCGGCGAGAAACAATGGGCAGAGTTTCTTTCACCCTATGCCCCTGTTACCTAGCAGTAAAATAGGTACCTGGGTGTTAGTCAGCTGTCACGGGCTGCTTCCTGGGGGTGGAGGCCTGGTCGAGGACCGGGCCGTGGGGACACTAAAGCCCCGAAATCATCTCAAGATAACCTCAAGATACATCGTCAACTTTCGTTCTAAATCTTGATAGGATTTTGTTAATTTGTGTTTATAAACTTAACAGTATGTTAACTACCGTGACATTCACCCTTTAATTATTCCCTGCGTTCGCGTACTTAACTGTTCTGTAACCCATTTCTCTACCTGAATGACCTGTTGAGTAATTAACGAGTAGGCCTATTAGTGCTCCTGGCCATTGGTAGGCCGCACCGCAACCCGTTCTCGCACTTGCTTACGGTCAATATTGGCTTATTAAATAAGTGCATATGTGACATACTAATTTATTGTGAATATTTTAGTTTACCTTGAAAAGCTTCATAGAAAACACCGACCTTACCTAACCTTCTTAGTATGTTAAGTTAAGCATCTTATTGCTTCGTATTTACAATTATTACTTAACCTATCAACGGTATAGGTTGAATAAGTCAAAAACAGGAAATATATTAAAATCACTTCAATATCCGACACCAGAGATCAATATGGTGGACATAATTGCCTTGTTTGGCGTGGTTGGTGCTCGTCAGATCTTGCCTGACAAGCAGTTGGGGCGTCTCAGCCGGTGATTGGAGCGATGATGGCCATTCATCACTGGTAATGGCCCACCACAACAAGGGTGGTGGAGGTCTCGTATACAAGGCCTGGGTTATGATGCAGCTGTTCTCCTGATTGGTGTCATCACTGCTATATTACCCCTCATTTGTTTACTGCTTTCATGGACACATTTGTGTAATTTTAATGTTTTTAGGAGTGGATGGAGGTTTGGTGTGTGCGTGCGTGCGTGCATTCACCTAGTTGTGCTTGCGGGGGTTGAGCTCTGCTCTTTCGGCCCGCTTTTCAACTGTCAATCGACTGTTTCTAACTACTGCTACTATTTTTTTTCCACACCACACACACACACACACACCCCAGGAAGCAGCCCGTGACAGCTGACTAACACCCAGGTACATAGGGTGAAAGAAACTCTGCCCGTTGTTTCTCGCCGGCGCCTGGGATCGAACCCCTGGACCACACGATCACGTGTCCAGCGTGCTGTCCGCTCGGCCACCAGCCCTCCCCCCAGCCCGTCCCCCAGCCCTCCCCTGTGTGTGTGTGTGTGTGTGTGTGTGTGTGTGTGTGTGTGTGTGTGTGTGTGTGTGTGTGTGTGTGTGTACTCACCTATATGTGCTTGCAGGATCGAGCATTGACTCTTGGATCCCGCCTTTCTAGCTATCGGTTGTTTACAGCAATGACTCCTGTCCCATTTCCCTATCACACCTTGTTTTAAAAGTATGAATAGTATTTGCTTCCACAACCTGTTCCCCAAGTGCATTCCATTTTTCTACTACTCTCACGCTAAAAGAAAACTTCCTAACATCTCTGTGACTCATCTGAGTTTCCAGTTTCCACCCATGTCCCCTCGTTCTGTTATTATTACGTGTGAACATTTCATCTATTTCCACTTTGTCAATTCCCCTGAGTATTTTATATGTCCCTATCATATCTCCTCTCTCCCTTCTTTTCTCTAGTGTCGTAAGGTTCAGTTCCTTCAGCCACTCTTCATATCCCATCCCTCGTAACTCTGGGACAAGCCTCGTCGGAAACCTCTGAACCTTCTCCAGTTTCTTTGTGTTTCTTCAGGTGGGGGCTCCATGATGGCGCGGCATACTCTAAGACGGGTCTCACGTAGGCAGTGTAAAGCGTCCTAAAAGCTTCCTCATTTAGGTTTCTGAATGAAGTTCTAATTTTCGCCAGTGTAGAGTACGCTGCTGTCGTTATCCTATTTATATGTGCCTCAGGAGTTAGATTAGGTGTCACATCCACTCCCAGGTCGCTTTCTCGAATCGTTACAGGTAGGCTGTTCCCCTTCATTGTGTACTGTCCCTTTGGTCTCCTGTCACCTGATCCCATTTCCATAACTTTACATTTACTGGTGTTAAACTCCAGTAGCCATTTCCCTGACCATCTCTGCAGCCTGTTTAAGTCCTCTTGGAGGATCCTACAATCCTCGTCTGTCACAACTCTTCTCATTAATTTTGCGTCATCTGCAAACATTGACATGTATGATTCCACTCCTGTAAACATATCATTTACGTAAATTAGAAAGAGGATTGGTCCCAGCACCGATCCTTGAGGTACTCCACTTGTTACTGTTCGCCAGTCCGACTTTTCGCCCCTTACCATTACCCTCTGGCTCCTTCCTGTTAGGTAGTTCTTCACCCATACTAGGGCCTTCCCGCTTACTCCTGCCTGCCTCTCAAGTTTGTATAGCAGTCTCATGTGCGGTACCGTATCAAAGGCCTTTTGGCAGTCAAGAAATATGCAGTCTGCCCAGCCTTCTCTGTCCTGCCTTATCCTTGTTACTTTATCATAGAATTCTAAAAGGTTTGTTAGGCATGATTTCCCTGTCCAGAACCCATGTTGGTGCTTGTTTACAAACCCAATGCTCTCCAGGTGCTCAACAAGTCTTAGCCTAATTATTCTTTCAAGTATTTTGCAGGGGATGCTTGTCAGTGATACGGGTCTGTAGTTAAGTGCCTCCTCCCTATCACCTTTTTTGAAAATCGGTACGACATTTGCCTCCTTCCAGCAACTGGGCAATTCTCCCGACATAAGTGACTCATTAAAGATCATTGCCAGAGGCACGCTGAGAGCCTGCGCTGCCTCTTTAAGTATCCACGGTGATACTTTGTCTGGTCCAACAGCTTTATTTGCATCCAGTGTTGTCAACTGTTTCATTACATCCTCTGCTGTCACCTCTATATCTAATAGTCTTTCATTTTGGGTAATCTCTTCTAACAATGGGAGCTGCTCAGGCTCGGTTGTGAACACTCCATGGAATTTTGCATTCAGTACCTCGCAGATTTCCTTGTCGCTTTCTGTATATGCCCCTTCTGTTTTCCTCAGTCTTGTCACTTGGTCATTTACCGACATCTTCCTTCTTATATGGCTATGTAGTAATTTTGGTTGCTTTTTCGCTTTGACTGCAATATCATTCTCATAATTTCTTTCCGACACTCGTCTTATGTTAATGTAATCATTCCTAGCTCTGTTACATCTAATCCTGTTGTCCTCTGTCCTTTGTCTTCTGTACTTCCTCCACTCCCTCCTGCTTCTCACCTTTGCTTCCTGACACTGTCTATTAAACCATGGGTTATTATATTCCCTCCTGCTTTTTCCTTTATTGTTGAAATAAATCTATCTTCAGCCTCCTTGCATTTCAATATGACTTGGTTCATCATACCTTGCACTGTTTTTCCTCTAAGTTCTTCCTCCCACTGCACTTCTCCCAGGTAGCCCCTTATCCTTCTGTAGTCCCCTTTTCTGTAATCAAGTCTCCTTTCCCGGACCTCTTGTCCTTTGGTCACAATTTTTAAACTCCATCATGTAGTCAAAGACTAGGACACAATGGTCACTAGCTCCTAGTGGTATTTCATGTTCCAACTGCTCGATGTCTTCTACATTCTGAGTGATAATGAGATCTAATAGGCTGGGCGTATCCCCCCCTCTTTCCCTAGTATCTTCTTTCACATGCTGTGTTAGGAAATTCCTGTCAATAACGTCTACCAGCTTCGCTCCCCAGGTCTCCTCCCCGCCATGGGGATTCCTCGTTTCCCAATCTATCTCTCCGTGATTTAGGTCCCCCATGACCAGCAGCTTCGCGCTCATTCTATGCGCTAAAGTTGCTGCCCTCTGCAGTTCATCCATACATGTCTTGTTGCTGTCCTCGTACTCCTGCCTGGGCCTTCTACTGTTTGGTGGGGGATTGTAGAGTATCAAGATTACAATCTTCTTCCCATCCACTGTCAGAGTTCCATGTATGAAGCTTGTGCTTTCATTGGTACCCGGATTTTCCAGCTCATCAAACTTCCATTTCCGCTTTATTAGTAGTGCCACTCCTCCTCCCTGTCTCTGTGTCCTTTCTTTTCTTATCACCTGGTACCCCTCTGGAAAGATTGCATCCGAGATCATGCCATTTATTTTAGTTTCCACTATTGCCTCTATGTCTGGGTCTGCCTCACTAACTCTTTCTTTTATCTCTTCTGCTTTATTGGCTACCCCATCAGCATTGGTGTACCAAACCTTGAGACTCTTCTTGGAAACTCGGGTGTCAGAGTTCCCCCTTTCACCAGGGGTCTGGGGGGAACTGGGGGGTGTCTGGGGGGCAAGTGGGGGCTGTGGGGGTGAGTGGGGGGGTGCTAGGGGGGTGCCTGGGAGTGCCTGGTAGGCGAATGGGGTCTGGGCATCTAGGGGGTAGGAAGGGCATAATGGGTCTGAAAGTTAGGGGTCTGAATAGCATAGGGGGGTTGAGAAATAGAGTGAGAATGAGAGTCAGATAGAGGTTGAGAGGTTGGGGGGGAGAGGGATACTGAGGGCGGAGAGCTGAGATGAGAATGGAGCATGGGTGCTGGGAGTGGAAGAGAGGGTATATTAGTTAGGGGGGAATCGGGGGTAGGTGGGGGTTTTGGGGTAGAAGAGGGGAAGAGGGAGATGGGGGAAGGTGTTAGGGGGTCACAAGGTGAGGGGGTTAAATGTGGGCTGGAGGTGCATAGCAGGGGTGAGGGTTGGGTGGGGTTTGGGGGTGAATGGAAGAGGGGTGCAGTGGAAGCTGGGATGGAGTAGATGGAATGAAGTCAATGGGGTAGAAGGGGCAGGGGAGTAGGAAGGGGTATTTGGGGAGGGGGGGATGGGAAGGTGGGTTTGGGGAGGGCATGGCTTGACCCACTGGGGTCGCTGACAAGTGTGATGTAGCAGGGGCAGGGGAATCGTTGGGGAGGTGCAAATGTGGAAGGGACAGGGGGGTTTTGGGAGGCTGAGGCAGGGGGGATGTATAGGAGGGCTGAGTTGGGGAGGATGCGACCTGGGAGGTGACCTGGGAGGTGGCCTGGGAGGTGACCTGGGATGTGACCTGGGAGGTGAGACTACCTGAGAGGCTAGTTCGGTGTCGTTGTTGCCATCTATTTTTGTGGGCTATTTGCTCATCTTTCGTCATAAACCTCTCTATAAACACATTATAATGGGTTTCACTTCCTCTGAGTAAATGCTTGGTCCTCATTATGTACTCCACTGCCTCCTCATTGGAGAATTGCACCAGAACAGGTCTCTTCTTGTGTGTGTGTGTGTGTGTGTGTGTGTGTGTGTGTGTGTGTGTGTGTGTGTGTGTGTGTGTGTGTGTGTGTGTGTGTGTGTGTGTCTCCCCTGGTGTGTTTCTGCTCCTTGAGTTGCCAACAAGACGGACCGTTATACAACAAGACGTACAACTGGTAATAATTGAGGTCAATGACCAGGGACGTGTAATTAGTGTTGAGGAGCGTTAGTACCTCACCAAAAATATCTCTCCTGCGCTCAGCCTGCCTTACCCCTCACCCTAGCACTGGTGGCAACCCTTCCCCTCACTCTAGCACTGTGCCTTAGTGCTCACAGTACACCAAGCAAGATGAAGATTGACAACCGCACAGTAGAGCACCATAGGTCGGCTCGCTGCATGGGTCACACCTTCAATCTTTCCACCATTCACGCAGCTGACATGATACACGTGGACACCTGGAACAGCTGCTTTGGTAAACATTGGCTGTAGTGGTTGTGGTGGTTGGTTGTGGTTGGCTGTGGTGGTAGTGGTTGGCTGTGGTGGTGATAATATTGGTAGCAGCGAGTACCAGGACTTGTGATAGTATCAGAGCTGTTAGTACTAATGGTGGTAGATAGTGGTAGTCACCTTGGGATGGTGATTATAGTGCTGTAGATAGTGCGAGTAATAGTGACTAGCAAGATTGTGAGTGAAAATACATTGTATAATGTTAATTAATAATGACTGGAACAAGCACGGAAGACCTTCAGGTGTAGTTTAGTAGTTACCTAACTACCCCAAGTAGTTACCTAAACAACCAAACAGCGTGATTAGTAGCCGAGATAACCACTCGAAGTAGTTATCTCTTCCACTGTGATATCGTATTGTTGCATTAAAGGGTCGTTATCCTATCTCAAACGACAATGGTTCGAGGGATTAAAATGCTACGAGGCTGTTTGATGTTAGGATATGAAGGCTCTCTAGACTCCTTAAGATGGTGCCAAGACTCATTGAGTCATGAGCACTTACGAAACCTGTCCATCTTTTCTCAATCTTTGCCGGCTTTGTTTACAATTATTAAACAGTTAATGAGCTCCGAAGTACCAGGAGGCTGTTTATAACAATAACAAACAGTTGATTGGCAAGTTTTCATGCTTGTAAACTGTTTAATAAATATAACCAAAGCCGTCAAAGATTCAGGAAAGATGTACACGTTCGTAAGTGCTTGCGTAACTGCTTCGTGAATCTGGCTCCAGGTTCGTAAGTGCTTGCGTAACTGCTTCGTGAATCTGGCCCCAGGTTCGTAATTGCTTGCGTAACTGCTTCGTGAATCTGGCCCCGGGTTCGTAAGTGCTTGCGTAACTGCTTCGTGAATCTGGCCCCAGGTTCGTAAGTGCTTGCGTAACCCCTTCGTGAATCTGCCCACAGAACAGGGAAGATTGACTGGGCGCCGATCCATAAATTTTTGCATCTTGACCCCATGAGCAATTGGTTACCAGGTTTTTACCCATTTGGTGGGAAAGGAAGTAGTGGGTAAGGCTTAGGTATGGGAAGGGAAAAGCTCCGAGGTCGACAATAGGGGTCAGAAGCCCCCTGTTCCTTTGCCCTCCTGCGTAAAAAGGAGAGAGAAAGGAACAGACAATGACTAGAGAAGGCTGCCGCTTTAACGACCCTCTTCTTGTACTCCATACTATATATAACTCTATTGTCTCTCTCTCTCTCATTACTATTTAGTTTTTTCTTTTAGCCAAAATGGAAAATAAATTAATGCCTTTTATTTTCCTAATGGAAAATGGCATTTTTCTTCCATGCCTTCCGTAGCTAATTGATTGATGCTTCTCGTAGCTAATTGATTAATGCGTCCTGTACCTAATTGATTAATGCGTCCTGTACCTAATTGATTAATGCGTCTCGTAGCTAATTAATGCCTCTCATAACTAATTGATTAATGTCTCCCGTACCTGATTAATGCCTCTCGTACCTAATTGCCTCTGGTACCTAATTGATTGCCTCTGGTACCTAATTGATTAATGCCTCTGGTACCAAATTGATTAATGCGTCCCGTTCCTAATTGATTAATGCCTGGTGTACCTAATTGATGCATTCCTTATTCAAATAACCTCCTATATTGATGCTTCCCATGCCCCATTAGTCCCATTAATGCGAAATAGACTTAGCCCCCCACCAGTGACGTCATATCTGGTAACGTAATTAGTCTGACCCAGAAACCTGTTGGTGGTAGCATTTGATACTTGGTAAGAAACACTACTTTGTTTTCCGTGACGGAAAAAGCGTTCGAATCCCAGCCACTCCCAATCCCTCTCGAGGCCGGTGTATAGAAAACGGGAGCGATTGGACAATCTTAAAAAAAATACGATATAGGCATTCGTTCAGTTGGGCTTCGGCTCTTTGGCTCCGCCTCTGAGGCAATTATTGGGGGGTGTTATTGTTTAGGGGGGGGCGTTGCTTAGGGGTATTAGGGGGGGCGTTATAGGGGGGTATTGGGGGCGTCGCCCCCTGGGGTACCAGGTAGGGACGTGTGGAGCCAAATAAGACAGTATAGGGGGCGCCACAACTCCCCTACCTTGCTAATGACGCTGTTATAGTCGAGTTTATTGGTCGTTGTGGACCACACGCGGCCTCGGCATGGAAGAGGGCGAAGGAAAAGGGTGCTAAAAGAGAGGGGGAGAGAAGGGAAAGTGACGTGGAAGAGGAGTATATATGTCAGACGGTGGAAATCGAGCCAGGCTTGCAAGACTGTTCCAGGAGACGCGACCGGAAAAGGGATTCATGAATTGCTGAACGGAGATTGAGGCAAGGATTGGATAATCACAAGGGGGGAGAGGGAGGGTAACAGGGCCGCCCATAAACAGGACCATGGACAGATAACAAGACCCTTAATATAGAGGGGAGGGGGCTTAAAAGGGGCCTCGTAGCCTGGTGGATAGCGCGCAGGACTCGTAATTCTGTGGTGCGGGTTCGATTCCCGCACGAGGCAGAAACAAATGGGCAAAGTTTCTTTCACCCTGAATGCCCCTGTTACCTAGCAGTAAATAGGTACCTGGGAGTTAGTCAGCTGTCACGGGCTGCTTCCTGGGGGTGGAGGCCTGGTCGAGGACCGGGCCGCGGGGACACTAAAAGCCCCGAAATCATCTCAAGATAACTCAAGATAGAAATCATTTTACCCTTGCCTCATTTGCAGCGTTCCTGGCAATCGACCTCACATAGTTCCTGCCTCCAAGTCAGTCATGATGTGCTCTATAAACCTCTATAGAACCACCCTAGTTAAGGAAGCCCTCAGGGGGGTGGGGGTGGGGGCGTGAGAAGCAAAAGGTCAAAGGTCAAAGGTCATGGGGCCCTTCCACCTCACCTTGTCGTTTGGGAGGAAACTTTCGCTATTGTACTGTAGGAAACAAAACTAAAAAACCAGGTTAATGACGCGTGTTTCGACTGGGTAGCTAACTTCTTGCCCAAACGCTTCTACCCACCCACCACTCCCCTAACCTCTCCCCCCCCCTTACCTACCTACCTACCTACCTTTCTCTTGCTTTCATTAAACTTTCCAATTTTTTTTGGCTGACACGAGTAAGCCTTGATAGAGGTTTAATATATTATACACATGTCACTGGTTGGGTGCTTTCATCTACGGCGAAGTCTGGGTTCATCTACCGCTAACCCTAGTTTCATCTACCACTATTGCTTCACAAGGCCATTGGACCGTAACATGTTGTTAAGCAGACCACATGCCAGTGCCTCTCCCCCAGTGCCTCTCCCAGTGCCTCTACGAGTGCCTCTCGCGAGTGGGTGGTTCTCCAAGCTCTTGTTTACCTGTTCACCCATGCACACACACGCCCTCACTCTCTCCTTCACTCTCACGTATCATCACTTTCACTCAATACCATCCACTCTGCCCCCCCGTCACGGCCTCGCTACACAACTGGGCTCACCGCCCCCCTTAAAGGGGGCTCCTGTGACGCCCCCTACCCCCCACAACAGCCCTATTTTTTAACCTATCCCCTTTTACCCCCCCCCCCACTCCCTCTCCAATCACACACCTCTATCCATTAAATTACTAACGTAGCTGCTATACTCCCCTGGATGGTAAAGGGGATTAGCCAATCTGGGGATTTGACATGGGGGAGGGGGGGTGATTGGCTAGTGATTGGGGTATAGGGTGATTACCAGGTGGGGGGGGATAAGCCAGTGATTGGGGTATAGGGTGATTACCAGTGGGGGGGGGGGTGATTGGACAGTGATTGGGGTATAGGGTGATTTACCAGTCGGGGGGTTGAATGGTGGAAGGGAATGGATTGGGTGGATGGAGGAGATTCGGGATTGAGGAAGTCAATTTGCAACTGCAGCCCCCTGTTCACCCAGCTGTAATTGGGTAGCTGTCGCAAGCGACCCAATCTTTTATCTGGAGCCGGTCGTGATCCTGTGGTCCTGGGTTCGATCCCAGGCGCCGGCTAGAAACAATGGGCAGAGTTTCTTTCACCCTATGCCCCCTGTTACCTAGCAGTAAAATAGGTACCTGGGTGTTAGTCAGCTGTCACGGGCTGCTTCCTGGGGGTGGAGGCCTGGTCGAGGACCGGGCCGCCGGGGACACTAAAGCCCCGAAATCATCTCCAAGATAACCTCAAGAAGATAACTGACCCGCAGCTTTAACGAGCCTCGCACGAGGACGGGGTTCGTAAACAATTTGGGTGGATGAGTTAATGAGTATTTGGCCTTTGTTGATGAGGTAGTTGGTGAGTGAGCAGTGTTTGTTCAGAGGTTACTGCTGCTGTTCTTCCAGCTCGTGTGGTCTAGTGGCCCGGATTCGATTCCCGAGGCGGGACAGTATTGGTTGGGCATGTTTCCTTTCGTCTAATGCCTCTGTTGAGTAGTTCTGTAGTCAGTAGTTCTCCCTTTGGTGGTACATTGACACAAGCCGTGTGTGTGTGTGTGTGTGTGTGTGTGTGTGTGTGTGTGTACTCACCTAGTTGTACTCACCTTGTTGTACTCACCTTGTTGTACTCACCTTGTTGTACTCACCTTGTTGTGCTTGCGGGGGTTGAGCTCTGGCTCTTTGGTCCCGCCTCTCAACTGTCAATCAACTGGTGTACAGGTTCCTGAGCCTATTGGGCTCTGTCATATCTACATTTGAAACTGTGTATGGAGTCAGCCTCCACCACATCACTGCCTAATGCATTCCATTTGTCAACCACTCTGACACTAAAAAAAGTTCTTTCTAATAT
>NC_059579.1:1752405-1767405 GCF_020424385.1 Procambarus clarkii
CGTGCGCGTATGTGCGTGCATGTACCTGCGTATGTGTGCGCGCGCCTGCGTATGTGTGCGCGCGCCTGCGTATGTGTGCGTGCGCCTGCGTATGTGTGCGTGCGTAGGATTTTTATAATCCCTAAAACCAGCCTTCACCTGTCCAGGCGGTCGATATCATCCTGGGAGGGGAGGGGGGGGGGGTTGTAGGTGCCTAGGACGAAGGATAGCAGAGGGCCGAAAGATAGCAGAGGAGTAGAGAACCGCAGGATAACACACACAAGCAACCAAGGAGTAACCAACAGACTTGAAACTGTGGATAATTAGAGAGGTGTGTGCCAATATCCTCAACACCAGGGCCCCAGAGCCAGAGCTCAACCTACACCTGCTGAAGACGGTCTAAACATTCCCACGTTCCTCATTAATTATTGGTAACACCGCCGTATAACCAGTAATAATTTAAGAATTTCTCATTTTTCAAATTTTGAAAATTTAAATTTTGAATCTAACGGTCCGCAACCGTCGCTGCTCGGGCGGTTGGATTCCTTTATCGATCTCCCTCCTGTTTGAGGCTTCAATTGGGCTGTATGGAACATTGCTCGTTAGCCCTGAACTAGCCCCGCAGTAAGGGCCGTCTGTCGTGCATCTGTGGTACAATTGGCCGTGCATCTGTGGTACAATGTGCCGTGCATCTCTGGTACAATCTGTCGTGCATCTCTGGTACAATCTGGCCGTGCATCTCTGGTACAATCTGGCCGTGCATCTCTGGTACAACTAGCCGTGCATCTCTGGTACAATCTGTCGTGCATCTGTGGTACAATGTGCCGTGCATATCTGGTACGACCTGCCGTGCATCTCTGGTACAATCTGCTGTATATATCTACAATCTGCCGTACATCTCTGGTAGAATCTGCCGTATATATCTACAATCTGCCGTACATCTCAGGCACAACCGGCCGTGCCCCTCTCGTACACCTATATATAATATCTATAGAACCATATATCATTCCGAGATTGTATTGTAAAAGGTGACATTTTTCCGAACATTGTAGCTAAATATACTTTACCCCAACAGACGCTACAAAAGTACACTAGTGAAAGTGTTGTGTCTCGAGTGTAGCAATGCCCTCAGTGTTGAGATGTCCACGTTCACCTGCGCCCCGTCGACACCCCCAGGAGGTCACTGCGCATGCTTTTGCGGTGTAAAAAACTGTTTTGGGAGACACTGCTAAACCAGTCACCACCAAAAACGTGGAAAAAAAACGGCGTTTTAGTGATGAATTTGAGCCAAATGTCCCCCCCAACGCCCCCCCAATCATCACCACACTCCCCCACCATGAAGGAGGAGTGTGGTGTAGCCGCGGGTATCACTTCAAGTGTGTGTAGCGTGTCACCACTTGTGCCTAGGATCGAAGTCATCCCATCTACGCCCGCCTGGATCCTGGTAAGTAGCCCCCCTTCTCTCCCAGGGTTGGTGGGGGGCCTTGGTAGATGTAGCCTCCTCTCACAGGGTTGGTGGGGGGGGCTTGATAGATGTAGCCCCCTTCCACAGTGTTGGTGGGGGGCCTTGGTAGACGTAGCCCCCCCCTCTCACAGGGTTGGTGGGGGCTTGGTAGATGTAGCTCCCCCCCTCCCACAGTGTTGGTGGGGGGTGGTAAATGTAGCTCCCCCCTCCCACAGTGTTGGTGGGGGGCTTGGTAAATGTAGCCCCCCCCCCCTTTCCACAGTGTTGGTGGGGGGGCTTGGTAGATGTAGCCCCCTCCCACAGTGTTGGTGGGGGGTTTGGTAGATGTAGCCCCCTCCCACTGTTTGTGGGGAGCTTGGTAGATGTAGCCCCCCTCCCACAGTGTTGGTGGGGGGTGGTAAATGTAGCTCCCCCCTCCCACAGTGTTGGTGGGGGGCTTGGTAAATGTAGCCCCCCCCCCTTTCCACAGTGTTGGTGGGGGGGCTTGGTAGATGTAGCCCCCTCCCACAGTGTTGGTGGGGGGTTTGGTAGATGTAGCCCCCTCCCACTGTTTGCGGGGAGCTTGGTAGATGTAGCCCCCCTCCCACAGTGTTGGTGGGGGGCTTGGTAGATGTAGCCCCCTCCCACAGTGTTGGTGGGGGGCTAGGTAGGTGTAGCCCCCTCCCACAGTGTTGGTGGGGGGCTAGGTAGGTGTAACCCCCTCCCACAGTGTTGGTGGGGGGGGGGGGCTTGGTAGATGTAGCCCCCCCTCCCACAGTGTTGGTGGGGGGCTTGGTAGATGTAGCCCCCCCCTCCACAGGGTTGGTGGGGGGGGGCTTGGTTGATGTAGCCCCCCTCCCACAGTGTTGGTGGGGACCTGGTAGATGTAGCCCCCTCCTACAGTGTTGGTGGGGGGCTTGGTTGATGTAGCCCCCCTCCCACAGTGTTGGTGGGGACCTGGTAGATGTAGCCCCCTCCCACAGTGTTGGTGGGGACCTGGTAGATGTAGCCCCCTCCCACAGTGTTGGTGGGGACCTGGTAGATGTAGCCCCCTCCCACAGTGTTGGTGGGGACCTGGTAGATGTAGCCCCCTCCCACAGTGTTGGTGGGGGGGCCTGGTAGATGTAGCCCCCTCCCACAGTCTTGGTGGGGGCCTAGTATATGTAGCCTTGAACTGTGTACATGTTTCATATGTGGTTCTGGGCTGGTAGCTTTAAGGTGTAGAGCTTTAGTGTCCTATTCCACCCCCCCCCTATTCCACCCCCCCCTATTCCACCCCAACCCCCCTTCTCCACCCCAGGGAGGGTGAGGGAAGGGAAGGGGGAACGCCGACCTGCATTCTCGCTTCATGCAGGTCGGCGTTCAATCCCCCGATTGTCCACAAGTGCTTGGGCACCATTCCTTTCCCACCGTCCCATCCCAAATCCTTATCCTGACCCCTTCCCAGTGCTATATAGTCGTAATGGCTTGGCGCTTTACCCATAATTCCCTTCCCTTTTCACCCTAGTTTTATATATTTTGTATTAATATATTCTCTCTCTTTGCAGGTAAGTGAAAGGTGGTGGAACAGTCACCAGGCATTAGTAAGTACTTATGTAGTTCTAACCAACATTTATACCTTTTATTTTGTGGAGCCACAGAGCCTTGTCCTCTCCTGTTTGGCTCTTCATGTTAGGGAGATGGGATTTGTGTACCTTAAACAAATTGTTTGTATATATGGTCGATCGGCCGAGCGGACAGCATGCTGGACTTGTTGTGTGATCCTGTGGTCCCGGGTTCGATCCCAGGCGCCGGCGAGAAACAATGGGCAGAGTTTCTTTCACCCTATGCCCCCCTGTTACCTAGCAGTAAAATAGGTACCTGGGTGTTAGTCAGCTGTCACGGGCTGCTTCCTGGGGGTGGAGGCCTGGTCGAGGACCGGGCCGTGGGGACGCTAAGCCCCGGAAGCACCTCAAGGTAACCAGGTTCCTGAGCCTATTGGGCTCTATCATATCTACACTTGAAACTGTGTATGGAGTCAGCCTCCACCACATTACTGCCTAATGCATTCCATTTGTCAACCACTCTGACACTAAAAAAAGTTCTTTCTAATATCTCTGTGGCTCATCTGGGTACTCAATTTCCACCTGTGTCCCCTTGTTCGTGTCCCACCCGTGTTAATAATGTCTTAATCTATCCTATCCATTCTCCTATTAATTTTGTATGTGACGATCATGTCTCACCTAAATCTTGTCATCCAGTGACATACCTTCTCCAACTTAGTCTTGTTCTTAACTAGATATGGAAATCACGCTATAGCTGCATACTTCAAGATTGGTCTGACATACGTGGTATACAAGGTTGCAAATGATTCGTTATTCAAGTTTATACAGGTAGTTCTTATGTTGGCCAACCTGGCATATGCCGCTGATGATATCTTCTTGATGTGGGCCTCTGGGGATAGTTCTGGTCACCTTTTATGACAACGATTGGGCAATGAAACGGCTGGTGGATGTGGCTGGTGGATGTAGCTGGCGGGTGTGGCTGGCGGATGTGGCTGGTGGATGTGGCTGGTGGATGTGGCTGGTGGATGTGGCTGGTGGGTGTGGCTGGTGGGTGTGGCTGGTGGGTGTGGCTGGTGGGTGTGGCTGGTGGATGTGGCTGGTGGGTGTGGCTGGTGGGTGTGGCTGGTGGCTGTGGCTGGTGGCTGTGGCTGGTGGCTGTGGCTGGTGGGTGTGGCTGGTGGGTGTGGCTGGTGGGTGTGGCTGGTGGATGTGGCGGGTGGATGTGGCGGGTGGATGTGGCTGGTGGATGTGGCTGGTGGGTGTGGCTGGTGGGTGTGGCTGGTGGATGTGGCTGGTGGATGTGGCTGGTGGATGTGGCTGGTGGGTGTGGCTGGTGGATGTGGCTGGTGGATGTGGCTAATAACTCTACGAGTTAAGACTCGCCATAAAGTCTGACGCCCTCAATCACCACAACTCAAAACTTGTTACAACTTCGTAATAACACAAATATTGCAAACTAAATTAGAATTTATGCAATTGCTGGTTGTGCAGTAATCCGGGACCCGGTCAAAATACCCGCTTAACTGCTGAAAGATTTAGAATTTGGGGTAATTATGCCCAGAGTAATTAACGTAGGTAATGTGGAGTAATTTGTATATTGGGGGTAATTAGGTAGGAATGATGTGGTTCGTGACCCGTGGCACTGTTGGCACTGTTGCCTCTGTTGGCACTGTTGGCACTCTCAACTGTCAGTCAACTGGTGTACAGGTTCCTGAGCCTATTGGGCTCTATCATATCTACACTTGAAACTGTGTATGGAGTCAGCCTCCACCACATCACTGCCTAATGCATTCCATTTACTAACCACTCTGACACTGAAAAAGTTCCTTCTAACGTCCCTGTTGCTCATGTGGGTACTCAGTTTCCACCTGTGTCCCCTTGTTCGTGTCCCACCAGTGTTAAATAGTTTATCATTGTTCACCCTGTCAGTTCCTCTGAGAATTTTGTAAGTTGTGATCATGTCTCCCCTTACTCTTCTGTCTTCCAGTGTCGTGTGGAGGAGTCCAGCAGGTGTAGGGTGTGGAGCAGGTGGTATAGGGTGTGGAGGAGCTGGTGTAGGGTGTGGAGGAGCTGGTGTAGGGTGTGGAGCAGGTGGTATAGGGTGTGGAGGAGCTGGTGTAGGGTGTGGAGCAGGTGGTATAGGGTGTGGAGGAGCTGGTGTGGAGGAGCTGGTGTGGAGCAGGTGTAGTAAGGTGTGGAGGGGAGACTATAATATGTTGCAATTACTCTGATTAAATCTAAAAATGGCGCCTCGTATCAGAGTTCCTGTTACTATTCTCTATCCTTCACTTCCCCTTATTTACCCTTTCCCATCCCTTCCTTTTCCCCTTTCCCGTTAACTCTCAGCCCTTCCTCGCTGCTCTTGCCCCCCTTCCCAGAGCCCCCAGTACTTCTTCCCTTCATCTTAATGGGGATTTTCTTACTCTCAAACAAGTAGTTTGAGAGTAAGTCAGACAGATGCTGGGAACTAGTCCTTGTGTTTTTCCTTGTATCTCCTTGTTTGGTTGTTTTTTTAATCGTTTGTCCTGATTAGGGAGCTGGTCGGCCGAGTAGACAGCACGCTGGACTTGTGATCCTGTGGTCCTGGGTTCGATACCAGGCGCCGGCGAGAAACAATGGGCAGAGTTTTTCATCCTATGCTCCCCTGTTAGCTAGCAGTAAAATAGGTACCTGGGTGTTAGTCAGCTGTCACGGGCTGCTTCCTGGGGGTGCAGGCCTGGTCGAGGACCGGGCCGCGGGGACACTAAACCTATTTTACTGCTAGGTAACAGGGGGCATAGGGTGAAAGAAACTCTGCCCCATTGTTTCTCGCCGGCGCCTGGTATCGAACCCAGGACCACAGGATCACAAGTCCAGCGTGCTGTCCGCTCGGCCGACCGGCTCCCTTCATTGTGCAATTAAATGTTGGATCATTGGTAGTGTTACATAAGTATTTTTTTTGCATCAATATGCGTCGCATCATTACCGAATTCCCTGGAACTTCCCCCCCCCCTCAGTAGAGGTAGAGCGACGGTCTCGCTTCATGCAGGTCGGCGTTCAATCCCCCGAGACCGTCCACACAAGTGGTTGGGGCCACCATTCCTTTCCCTCCGTCCCATCCCCAAATCCTTATCCTGACCCCTTCCCAGTGCTATATAGTCGTGATGGCTTGGTGCTTTACCCTGATAATTCCCTTCCCCCCCTCCTTTCCTGGTCTGTGGGGTGGGGGTAGGGGGTTGAGGTGGGGGGTGGGGGTTGCAAGGCTAGGGTAGGGGGAATGGTAGCCTGGTGGATAGCGTGCAGGACTCGTAATTCTGTGGCCCGGGTTCGATTCCCGCACCCGGCAGAAACAAATTGCCAAAGTTTCTTTCACCTTGAATGCCTCCCCCCCCCCTCACCACCATGTTACCTACCTTGAGGTAACCTTGAGGTAACCTAGCAGTAAAATAGGTACCTGGGAGTTAGTCAGCTGTCACGGGCTGCTTCCTGGGGTGTGTATAGTGCTGATAACAACCTCCATGTTGCCCTAAACCACAAGATACAGTGACTTGTCTGCCTTAAATCACGGTCCTGTCTACGGTGACCTGCCTACGGTGACCTGTGGCGCGCTCTTGCACGCGCCTACACACCCGCACTCTTTACAACCAAATGCACCTACTTAACAGCTCACAGCAGAAGTGTAAATATACACACGACGTTAAATACAGAAAGTGAGAGAGAGCTATTTCTAATTCATACAAGTCGGTGTATTAAACCAATTTGGTCATACCTGTATGAAAGGGAGGCCCTTGTTACGGGCCTTTTCAGGTCATTATTGCGTCCTAAATGGCCTAAACAATGGTCTTTACGACGGGGAAATATGCAGGCAAGGGGGGGGATGGGATGGGATGGGATTCCTCTATCCCATCTCTTTTCCATCAACATTTCTTGGTGCTAGTTTAGTGTCATTCCATTCCTTCAGGGGGGGGGGGCGTTCTGTTCCTTCATTCCTCGTCTAAGTATGTAGACTGTTCAGCTACGTGGTGTTCCTTAGTGTAACGCTGTGTTCCAGTTACCTGGTCGTTCCTGGTAGGTCGTGTTCATCTCTGGTTGTTCCTGGTAGGTCGTGTTCATCTCTGGTTGTTCCTGGTAGGTCGTGTTCATCTCTGGTCGTTCCTGGTGGTTGGGTGTTCATCTCTGGTCGTTCCTGGCGGTCGTGTTCAACTCTGGTCGTTCCTGGCGGTCGTGTTCAACTCTGGTCGTTCCTGGGTGGTTGGGTGTTCATCTCTGGTCGTTCCTGGTGGTTGGGTGTTCATCTCTGGTCGTTCCTGGTGGTTGGGTGTTCATCTCTGGTCGTTCCTGATGGTTGGGTGTTCATCTCTGGTCGTTCCTGGTGGTCGTATTCATCTCTGGTCGTTCCTGGTAGGTCGTGTTCATCTCTGGTCGTTCCTGGTAGGTCGTGTTCAACTGGTCGTTCCTGGAGGTCGTGTTCAACTCTGCTCCATACTTTGCCCTCAATGCACGATTGATATTTCAATTCATTCAATTTTCATTTCAACCCTCTGGCACCTTGCCCAGTCAATCTCCACTGTGGTACGACCGTTCTTCTCGCCTAGAACGTCGCTTTTTCAACGGAATCAACCGATCCGTCAAACGTATGACCCCATCACTTAGCAATTGAAGGGCCATAATATTTTCACGTTTTCTATGCCTTCGCCCTCGACAGGTTAGGCAGGGTTGATAGGGTAACCCGGCCTCCTGATAGCACGTCGTATATTGACGTAGACTTCACCTGAGGCCATGAACTAATGTACAACTTGTACCGGCGAGCGAGGCACGTTGAAGTCTCCAGCTTAACCTTTTAGGCAGTGTTGGCCATCTTTGTCGCTCCGCTGGATGTCTCAAGTAGTTATAAACAATCTCTAACGACTGGTTGTATAGCTTCTTCTGGTCTTAATGACCCTTGTTGAAGGGTTGATTGTGTAGGGGAGGATAGGTGGGGTTAGGGAGCCGAGGTGGAACAGTCTTCTAATAGACGGTTCGAATCCTCGTCACGGCCCTTGTGGGTTTGTTCAGTTCTTCTAGTAGTGTAGACTGGGCTAGAGGTAATTCCTCTACAGCAAGCTCCTCGTCCGGTTCTACTCGTCCCTCTGGGCGCTACTCGTCCAGTTCTACTCGTCCCTCTGGGCGCTACTCGTCCGGTTCTACTCGTCCCTCTGGGCGCTACTCGTCCGGTTCTACTCGTCCCTCTGGTCGCTACTCGTCTGGTTCTACTAGTCCCTCTGGGCGCTACTCGTCCGGTTCTACTCGTCCCTCTGGGCGCTACTCGTCCGGTTCTACTCGTCCCTCTGGGCGCTACTCGTCTGGTTCTACTAGTCCCTCTGGGCGCTACTCGTCTGGTTCTACTCGTCCCTCTGGGCGCTATTCGTCCGGTTCTACTCGTCCCTCTGGACGCTACTCGTCCGGTTCTACTCGTCCCTCTGGACGCTACTCGTCCGGTTCTACTCGTCCCTCTGGGCGCTACTCGTCTGGTTCTACTCGTCCCTCTGGACGCTACTCGTCCGGTTCCACTCGTCCCTCTGGGCGCTATTCGTCCGGGTCAAGTCGTCCCTCTGGGCGCTATTCGTCCGGTTCTACTCGTACCTCTGGGCGCTCCTCGTCCCTCTGGGCGCTACTCGTCCCTCTGGGCGCTACTCGTCCGGTTCAAGTCGTCCCTCTGGGCGCTACTCGTCCGGTTCAAGTCGTCCCTCTGGGCGCTACTCATTCGAGCAGTGTACGGCAGCGGTTGGGCAACATCATCAGCTCTTACTGTGGCTAGAGCTAACAGTGTGACCAATATATTTGGTCCACTTCTGTCGACAAAATTTACACTTTCTTGACCATTATGGTACGGTGGTGAGTGCCTGGGAGAGAGAGTTCGAGCCCATGGCAGGGCTCTCAGTATTTCCCCCATAGGTACATAATGTTTTTATCTTTGTTTTAGTGACTGAACAGTATTGGCAAATATTTAATATATGATTGGGTTTGTAGGGGACAGGAAGCCCAGGTGTGTGTGTTATTTATATGTGAAAATAATGTGAACAATGAAATCACATTAACGTGATGTATCAATTAGAAAATGAGTGGGAATCGTGAACAGGATTCGAACCCGAACACCACCACTACATGGTCACCAGTAATGCAACCACTGGTGGGTTCCACTGAAGCCTCTAGTGCTTCCCGAGGTTCCAACTGAAGCCCAATCAGGGTTTCACGCACCTCCCCCCCCTCCCCCATGCTTTACTGAAAGACCTCTTTACATCAAATTGGTAGTTTGCTGTTTCCTGTATATTTTCTACTCGCATGAACATGCTACAGTGTCATCTGCAAAAGATGATCCGGTACTATGGTTTGTATCCTTGTCTATGTCCCGTATGAAAGAGTACTGGAGCAAGCACAGTACTCTGGGGGACTGTGCTTCACAGTAGGGAACTATCAGGGGGAAAGCGCCAAGTCATTACGACTATATAGCACTGGGAAGGGGTCAGGACAAGGATTTGGGATGGGGCGGGAGGAAAGGAATGGTGCCCCAACCACTTGTGTGGACGGTCTCGGGGGATTGAACACCGACCTGCATGAAGCGAGACCGTCACTCTACCGTCCAGCCCAAGTGGTTGGGGTTGCCTCGCAGTAGGTGATCCGGATTTTAACTGTTAACTACTACAATCTGGCTTGTGTTATCTTTATTTTCTTTTGAAATCTTGAGAGACAAATGGCGACTCCGTCAGGTGTCTGGTGAGGCTACATATTTAGCACAGATACGGTCTCGCTTCTTGCAGATCAGAGTTCAATCCCCGACTGTCCAAGAGGTTGGGTACCATTTCTTATCCTCATACTGGCTTAGTGCTCTCTCATAATCATCTTAAATTATCTCCAGAAGTATTTGTCAACCCCGGGTCAACTTATATCTATTTTCTGTCTGGATATATTTGAGAGGTATGTCACGGATATGTCGCGTCCGCGGCGGGCCAAAACGACTTCACTCTCAGTTCCTGTGTGTAAGATTGTCTATTGATCTATTTTTCAAGACACAGCCAATCTATCGTCCATTTTAACGGATTTTAACCCTTGATGTACAGGACATTTGCAATTACATCATTGCAAGAAATTGCGTTCAGAATCGAGTTGTGAAATTTGCAACCATCTACATCAATCAATGCCTTGTATTCCCCCATCTGCCAAGGAAGACGGGCCGTCTTTGGCTTCCACATCAACACCTGGCAGTCAGAGAGAAACACTTCCTGTGTCGCTGCGCGGAGTCCAAACCTGCTCTGAGGCAGGGTTGCCAGTGGGGGATGGGGGGGGACTCCAACGGTGTACTTCCGTAAGTGTGGAGAAAGTGGTGCCAGATAAGACGTCAGTGTCGTTAAACCTTAACGACCAGTTTTAGACTGGACGAGTCTCCCCCCCCCCAGAGAAGTCCCCCCCCCCCAGAGAACAGTCTCCCCCCCCCAGAGAACAGTCTCGTGTGTTCAAAGGTTTAAGAATGTTCAATCACCAACTATCTCTCGTTAGCTTTAAACGCAAACAAGAACGCAACCCATTGGTAGCGGCCCCTATTTTACACCCTCCCTGACCTTTGGGGACCTAGATACAAGCCTAAAGTATATATATATATATACACACACAGGCTACCTGTCCCCCGACACCGGGAGTCATGATACATATAACAATATTGACCCAAGGGTTTGACCCAGTTAAAGGTCACCTATTCATTGAATAGGTTCCTGTAGGTTTGTGTAGGTTTGGTATCGGGTGTGGAGGGCAGGGGTGTGGAGAACAGGCGGGACCCAAGAGCCGAAATTCAACCCCCCAGACGAGCATAACGAAGTAATCAGCAAAACTTTACAATTAAATTAAAAGGTAAACAATGTCCGAGTGGTGTTAGAGAAAACGGGGACACTCTTACGTTTTCTGCGGTGTGGATTGTATGGGTAACTTGCTTGAAACCTGTTTGTCCGTTGGCCATTGTTTGTCCTCCGCTCTCCACGGGGAAGATAGCGGGAGATAACGGCGTCCGTTATCACGAGCGGGGAGATGACGGCGTCCGTTATCACGTCCGGACGTAATGTTTCATTAGCCGCGTCCGTGGCTTGGTGAGGTGTAGGGATCTAATCATATTTCCCGGAGTTTGGCTGCTGGGACGCATCGCATTCCTTGATTGTCGTCGCTCAATCAACAACATCGCGTCGCATTGCGCGTTTGCGTGCGTTTGCGTGCGTTTGCGTGGTTAACGGTATTTACCTCGTGAGTAACTACCGGGAAATGAGGTGTAGCAAGTTTAGTGTGCCAGAGGTTATCTTGAGGTTATCTTGAGGTTATCTTGAGATGATTTCGGGGCTTTTTAGTGTCCCCGCGGCCCGGTCCTCGACCAGGCCTCCACCCCCAGGAAGCAACCCGTGACAGCTGACTAACTCCCAGGTACCTAATTTTACTGTTTTACTCCACCTACTAGTGGAGGACACTAATATTTGTCAAGTTCTGGGGGGGGGGGGGTTGACGTCCCCCTGAAGTCTGGGTACTGGGAAGTCTGAAGTCCGGTCGTCAACCAGGAGGCCTGGTCGACGACCGGGCCGCGGGGACGCTAAGCTCCGGAAGCACCTCAAGGTAACCACTGTGGTTGGGTTTCCCAGTATCTTCAGACAATGCTTACACTATCTTACACTATCTTTACGACTTTCAATGTTACTATTTCTAGTATATGGACTCATGTTGGTCAGCTCCCTCTGCTACTGTTCTTCAAGGCTGTAGGGGAGGGGAAGGGTAGGGAGGTGTAGGGTAGGGAGGAAGGGGAGGGGGAAGGGTAGGGTAAGGGTGGTGATCTTCCTGACCTCTTTCCCCCTCTTGTCTTACTTTTAGATTACCTGGAACTATTAGGTTTTTTTGTAGCGTTATTTTGGGTCATGTTGGGGAGGTGGCCCGTGGCCTCAGGTTTTTGCTGTGTGTTAATTTTGTTGTCTTGAAGGAGGGTGGTTTGTGTGTGTGTGTGTGTGTGTGTGTGTGTGTGTGTGTGTGTGTGTGTGTGTACTCACCTATATGTACTCACCTATATGTGCTTGCAGGATCGAGCATTGACTCTTGGATCCCGCCTTTCTAGCTATCGGTTGTTTACAGCAATGACTCCTGTCCCATTTCCCTATCATACCTTGTTTTAAAAGTATGAATAGTATTTGCTTCCACAACCTGTTCCCCAAGTGCATTCCATTTTTCTACTACTCTCACGCTAAAAGAAAACTTCCTAACATCTCTGTGACTCATCTGAGTTTCCAGTTTCCACCCATGTCCCCTCGTTCTGTTATTATTACGTGTGAACATTTCATCTATTTCCACTTTGTCAATTCCCCTGAGTATTTTATATGTCCCTATCATATCTCCTCTCTCCCTTCTTTTCTCTAGTGTCGTTAGGTTCAGTTCCTTCAGCCGCTCTTCATATCCCATCCCTCGTAACTCTGGGACAAGCCTCGTCGCAAACCTCTGAACCTTCTCCAGTTTCTTTGTGTTTCTTCAGGTGGGGGCTCCATGATGGCGCGGCATACTCTAAGACGGGTCTCACGTAGGCAGTGTAAAGTGCCCTAAAAGCTTCCTCATTTAGGTTTCTGAATGAAGTTCTAATTTTCGCCAGTGTAGAGTACGCTGCTGTCGTTATCCTATTTATATGTGCCTCAGGAGTTAGATTAGGCGTCACATCCACTCCCAGGTCTCTTTCTCGAATCGTTACAGGTAGGCTGTTCCCCTTCATTGTGTACTGTCCCTTTGGTCTCCTGTCACCTGATCCCATTTCCATAACTTTACATTTACTGGTGTTAAACTCCAGTAGCCATTTCCCTGACCATCTCTGCAGCCTGTTTAAGTCCTCTTGGAGGATCCTACAATCCTCGTCTGTCACAACTCTTCTCATTAATTTTGCGTCATCTGCAAACATTGACATGTATGATTCCACTCCTGTAAACATATCATTTACGTAAATTAGAAAGAGGATTGGTCCCAGCACCGATCCTTGAGGTACTCCACTTGTTACTGTTCGCCAGTCCGACTTTTCGCCCCTTACCATTACCCTCTGGCTCCTTCCTGTTAGGTAGTTCTTCACCCATACTAGGGCCTTTCCGCTTACTCCTGCCTGCCTCTCAAGTTTGTATAGCAGTCTCATGTGCGGTACCGTATCAAAGGCCTTTTGGCAGTCAAGAAATATGCAGTCTGCCCAGCCTTCTCTGTCCTGCCTTATCCTTGTTACTTTATCATAGAATTCTAAAAAGGTTTGTGTGGGTGTGTGTGTGTGTGGGTGTGTGTGTGGGTGTGTGTGTGTGTGGGGTGTGTGGGTGTGTGGGTGTGTGTGTGTGTGTGTGTGGGTGTGGGTGTGTGGGTGGGTGTGTGGGTGGGTGTGTGTGTGGGTGTGTGGGTGGGTGTGGGTGTGTGTGGGTGTGTGTGGGTGTGTGTGTGTGTACTTACCTAATTGCCTTCTTGTACTTGCCTATTTGTGCTTGCGGGGGTTGAGCTCTGGCTCTTTGGTCCCGCCTCTCAAACTGTCAATCAACAGGTATACAGGTTCCTGAGCCTACTGGGCTCTATCATATCTACACTTGAAACTGTGTATGGAGTCAGCCTCCACCACATCACTGCCTAATGCATTCCACCTGTTAACTACTCTGACACTGAAAAAGTTCTTTCTAACGTCTCTGTGGCTCATTTGGGTACTCAGTTTCCACCTGTGTCCCCTTGTTCGTGTCCCACCCGTGCTGAAGAGTTTGTCTTTGTCCACCCTGTCAATTCCCCTGAGAATTTTGTAGGTGGTTATCATGTCTCCCCTTACTTTTCTGTTTTCCAGGGATGTGAGGTTCAGCTCCTTTAGCCTTTCCTCGTAGCTCATACCTCTCAGTTCCGGGACGAGCCTGGTGGCATACCGCTGAATCTTCTCTAACTTTGTCTTGTGTTTAACTAGGTATGGACTCCACGTGTGTGTGCGTGTGTGTGTGTGTGTGCGTGCGTGTGTGTGTGTGCGTGCGTGTGTGTGCGTGCGTGTGTGTGTGTGCGTGTGTGTGTGTGTGCGTGTGTGTGTGTGTGCGTGTGTGTGTGTGTGTGTGCGTGTGTGTGTGTGCGTGTGTGCGCGTGCGTGTGTGTGTGTGTGTGCGTGTGTGGGTGTGTGTGTGTGTGTGTGTTTTTCATGCATGCACTTCAGTGCGTGCCTGGCTATCGGTGCTTGCCTATGAATAATAATGGAGAAGTCTATTTCATGCTGTTGCATGGATAATCTATCGACCACGTGAAGCTGTCGATCTATCGACCGCGTGAAGCTGTCGATCTATCGACCGCGTGAAGCTGTCGATCTATCGACCGCGTGAAGCTGTCGATCTATCGACCGCGTGAAGCTGTCGATCTATCGACCGCGTGAAGCTGTCGATCTATCGACCGCGTGAAGCTGTCGATCTATCGACCGCGTGAAGCTGTCGATCTATCGACCGCGTGAAGCTGTATTGATCTATCGACCGCGTGAAGCTGTATTGATCTATCGACCACGTGAACCTGTATTGATCTATCGACCACGTGAACCTGTATTGATCTATCGACCACGTGAACCTGTATTGATCTATCGACCACGTGAACCTGTATTGATCTATCGACCACGTGAACCTGTATTGATCTATCGACCACGTGAACCTGTATTGATCTATCGACCACGTGAACCTGTATTGATCTATCGACCACGTGAACCTGTATTGATCTATCGACCACGTGAACCTGTATTGATCTATCGACCACGTGAACCTGTATTGACCTGCAGTCCATGTGAATTTCCGTCTTGCATTAGTCAGCCGTCGTGTCTAGGAAATTGCTGCCATTGGGCTGTTCCCCCCTTGTGCCAGTGGACCATTGAGCCGAAGATTAATAGTCAACAACTTGGCCCCCCTTTTCTCGATTTGCTTATTTCGTTAAAAATGCGACCTATTATGTGGACAGGTTGTGCTCCCAGTCAATCCGTCTCGCTCACCGGTCTACTTAGCTGTTGTGTCTGGCCTTCTGGTGAGTTTTTTTTTGGGGGGA
>NC_059579.1:1772405-1854905 GCF_020424385.1 Procambarus clarkii
GGAGATTTGATGATTGCAAGGTTTGTTGCGGCCGCGTCGGGTCGCTCTCTTGCGGCGCGACCCGGTGCCGCAGCCGCTGCAAGTGCCGCTGCGGTTCGAAGTGCCGCAGCTGCTGCCGCTGCGACTGCCGCAGCGGCGGCAAATGCCGCAACATTCCTTGGATGACGTCCAAGACTCAAGTTACGTCACAGATCACTATTCAAGTCATTGATTTTCCTGGTGCTTGCCTGGTCGGCCCTCTGAGGGCCCTCTTATACCTGCCTCGGTGTGTGGGGGGAGCCTTGTGATCATTGGTGTGGGTACAGCAGGCTGTGATGGCTGGCAGCAGGTTATACACCACGTTCCTGTAATGCTAAACGGAAGTCAAAAGTATTTTTCAAGTCTAGATATCAGCAGGATGATGATATTGTGTTATAAACATTCTTGACACTAGTGTTCGTCCTAGTTCTCTGGTGAACAGAAGCAGCAGGAGACAGGGGAGAGGGCAGATACCTGTCCTGCAACTTGTCCTCCTACAGCCTGGCCTCCCGCAGCCTGGCCTCCCGCAGCCTGGCCTCCCGCAGCCTGGCCTCCCGCAGCCTGGCCTCCCGCAGCCAATAGGTACCCAGGTACCTATTTACTGCTAGGTAACAGGGGGGGGGGCATTCAGGGTGAAAGAAATCTTGCCCATTTGTTTCTGCCTGGTGCGGGAATCGAACCCACGCCACAGAATTACGAGTCCTGCGCGCTATCCACCAGACCACCAGGCCCTCTGTGTCTATACGAGTGTCTGACTGTCTGTTCAAGGATGGAGGCATTAATGGGTCTAGCCTCACCAAACTTTGCAGGGTGAACGGACTGGAGTACGGGATGAACATAGGTTGGTCTGGGTCGGTCCAGAGGGGAGGGTAAAGGAAGGGGAAATGGGAGAGATGGGATAGGAAGGGTAGAGGGTAAAATTTAAAGGGTAAACTCCAAGTAAATGTCTATCTATTCGGAAGCCAGACAGAGAACCCAAAACAGAAAACGCGACAGTACATCACTTTCGCCAGCCGATTTCAGTTTTAATTACGTCGATTGTTGGCGTTTTTTTTATTATTATTTTCTACCACAGACGTGGCCGGGCATTTACAATGCTAACCAGCATATATACATTTTCTTCTGTCCTCCATGGACAGGGTTAGAGATGTGTTAAACATATAGTTCAAGGGTTTATTGAACACTCAACCACAGAAGGTGATTGTAGTGCTTTTAAAATGCTAGGTTAAGCTACATATGTAAGTACATATATACACAGACTTACGTATGCCCTACATATTTTTCGGTGTGTTTTTTTAGTGTCAATAATGTACATTTACAAAGGTGAAATGTAATTCTGATGAGCTTCTATATATACTTTATACATATACGTACATTGGGAGCCGGTCGGCCGAGCGGACAACACGCTGGACTTGTGATCCTGCAGTCCCGGGTTCGATCCCAGGCGCCGGCGAGAAACAATGGGCAGAGTTTCTTTCACCCTATGCCCCCCTGTTACCTAGCAGTAAAATAGGTACCTGGGTGTTAGTGAGCTGTCACGGGCTGCTTCCTGGGGGTGGAGGCCTAGTCGAGGACCGGGCCGCGGGGACACTAAAGCCCCGAAATCATCTCAAGATAACCTCAAGATATCGGGTTGTGGCCTCACAGAAAACGGAGCCAGGGGATACTATGGGAAACTGCACTAGCTACACACGCTAGAATAATATACAGATTGTGTACCAAACATTGGAGATTTAGCTCTTGGTCTCCGCCTTTCCAGCCGTTGGTTGCTTAATGACTCCTACTTTTATATTTGTAAATAGCGTAATCTGCTCCTCTAGTTCACTCAGTCTTCCTCACTACTCTCACGCTAAAAGAAAACTTTCTAAAATCTCTCACTGATTAGATTCTCAAACTTTCATCCATGTCCCCCGTGGCCTAATGGTATTCGCTGTGATGCTGCCTCTCCTGCTCTGTCAATCTTGGACGGTAGAGTGACGGTCTAGCGTCATGCAGGTCGGCGTTCAATCCCCCGAGACCGTCCACAAGTGGTTGGGCACCATTCCTTTCCCCCCGTCCCGTCCCAAAGCCTTATCCTGACCCCTTCCAAGTGGTGTATAGTGTCTTGGCGTTTTTACTTGATAATTCCCTACCTTTACACCCCCCCCCTCTCTCTAGACTAGAAATAAAAATGAATTTTGGAGAATTGATTTTTCAATTACCATCGACAGTAAAAAGAAACATAAGAAATATTGAGAAAATTCGTGTTAGAATTATTAATCTTACTTTTTCGGTCATATTTAATAACATATATATATATATATATATATATATATATATATATATATATATATATATATATATATATATATATATATATATATATATATATATATATATATATATATGTCGTACCTAGTAGCCAGAACTCACTTCTCAGCCTACTATGCAAGGCTCGATTTGCCTAATAAGCCAAGTTTTCCTGAATTAATATATTTTCTCTAATTTTTTTCTTATGAAATGATAAAGCTACCAATTTCATTATGTACGAGGTCAATTTTTTTTTATTGGAGTTAAAATTAACGTAGATATATGACCGAACCTAACCAACCCTACCTAACCTAACCTAACCTATCTTTATAGGTTAGGTTAGTTTAGGTAGCCGAAAAAATTAGGTTAGGTTAGGTTGTCGAAAAACCATTAATTCATGAAAACTTGGCTTATTAGGCAAATCGGGCCTTGCTTAGTAGGCTGAGAAGTGCGTTCTGGCTACTAGGTACGACATATATATATATATATATATATATATATATATATATATATATATATATATATATATATATATATATAATATTACCTACATTTGCACCAGAGGTGGTACCCCTTATATTCATTTTATATAATAATTATATTTCAGTACAGGTAATTTTTTTCTTGCTAATATATTATTCAAATTATCATTACAGTTAATTACAAATAATTACACATGATAGGTAATTATCCGTACTAATTTTGAGATATATGGCAGGATAAGGGGGGGGGAGGGGGCAGGATATGGGAAGGGAAGCAAGATTGAAGGGAATGAAAGAAATGAATGAAGAGATCCGTAGAAGGAAGAAATATTTAGGAGATAAGACAGTCGTTTGGGGCCCCCCAAGGAGGGGGGGGGGGGATTTAAGGGGGGATTTGCCCCCCTTGAATATTGTCACCCTCAGTAACTCCTGCAGGAGTCGGGTGAAAATGAATAGTTAATGTGACCTAACATGGCGGAGGCATGACTGTTGCATGTGGTGGAAAGGGCTGTGGCAGCCACTCGAACTCTCGTGTGCAACATGAGTGCAATGGAGTAGTTTGGTCATCTTGAGTACTTTTAATCGGTGTTTTATCAAGAGCATGACACTAGTCTAAAGATGCTCCTTCAAGATGGAATAGTGATTAGAAGATGAGGCATCTGGATAGAGAGGGGGGGGGGTTGCAATGCTGCTCATCTCTCTCCTGGGACCAGCTGCTGGGGGTGTGAGGTCAGGTCAGTCTATTAGATGTCAAGTTAGGTAGTCATTTAAGGGGAAAATAAGGCTGGCGGAAGCGACATAACCTTCCTCGTAGACTGTCATGACCGTACTGAATGTGCTGGCCTCTCCAGGCAGCGTTGTTAAAAATATCGTACCGTAACCGTCCACATTCTTTAATGTCTTCTGTCCAAATACTTACAATAATCTATAAATAATTATCCAACTGATCGCTTACTACTTAGTCAATCACCAAGTTCAAATTCTTAAATACAGCTAAGAATTGACATGTTACTAACTGATCGTACTGTCTGGCAACACTGCAAATTGGCAATAAATTCAATGGACACTTTTGTACTTGTACGTTACTGTCACTCTGACTCCTATCTGTTAGGTACTCCGGAGCCGGTCGGCCGAGCGGACAGCACGCTGGACTTGTGATCCTGTGGTCCCGGGTTCGATCCCAGGCGCCGGCGAGAAACAATGGGCAGAGTTTCTTTCACCCTATGCCCCCCTGTTACCTAGCAGTAAAATAGGTACCTGGGTGTTAGTCAGCTGTCACGGGCTGCTTCCTGGGGGTGGAGGCTTGGTCGAGGACCGGGCCGCGTGGACACTAAAAAGCCCCGAAATCATCTCAAGATAACCTCAAGATAACCTCTTATCAATGTCAGTGGTGGGTCATTTACTCCTGCCTGCTTCTCAAGTTTATACAGCAGTCGATAAGACGGTGTCTGCAGTGAGCAGATACAAACAGTCTGCTTAACCTTGTGTGGCTTGTTATCATACAACTCTAGTAGGCTCGTTAGGCATGATTTCAAGTCCTTCAAGCATGATGTGATTGCTAATAGATCATCTTTAGGAGTTTTAACTTGTCTTAAACCTGTTATTGATTTGAGTATCCAGGGTGATGGATTGTTGCCCAACTGCTTTCACTTAATGAGCGTGGTGCGGTGTGTCTATTAACCTTTGATACCTGCAGGAGCAGTGTGTTAGGTCTTGGACTCCGCCTTTCTAACCGTCAGTTTCTAATATACTATTTTAGTTCCTTGTCATATCTACACCATTGACACTCGCCAGGATACAGCCCGTGGCAGCTGTCTAACTCCCAGGTACCTATTTACTGCTAGCTGAACATAGGTATCAGTTGAAAAAGTTTGCTTATTTGTGTGTCGACCAGGAATCGAACCCGGGCCAGCACCAGGGGGGGGGGAGGACGGGCCTGGGGTTCATGGGGTGGGGGTTCACCTGCACCAGGGGTTCAGGGGGCCAGCCCCCCCGGGGCACATGGTTGGACAAAATATGGGAGTGTAAGCGGCCATATTTTGTGAGAGGGGTCGACCGCCCTCTGCCGGGTGTAAGGGGTCGTCTTAATGTTGTCAAGGAAGGGAAGGGAAGGGAAGGGAAGGGAAGGGAAGGGAAGGGAAGGGAAGGGAAGGGAAGGGAAGAGGAGAGGAGAGGAGAGGAGATAGAGCTTAGTGTGCGGCGCTAAGGTGCAGGTAAATAACTGCTCCTCCACTCCCCTAACAAAATTGTTTCCCATAATCCTTTCACTCAAAGTAGTTGATCACTACAGAGTTGACACATTAGTTGTCTCTAATTGTCATCCTTGACTGCCCTCAGCTCCTCAGCTCAGCGTCTCAGCTCAGCTCAGCTCCTGTGAAGGTCTTGTCTCTGAAGTTGGACACAGATATGCTGAAATAACCAACGATGGTGTCTGAGTTTGTCTTCTGTGGATTCCTTCCCATATTGGTCTCTGAATGCATGATAGAACTGATGAGTTAGCCAAGACTTTTGCTGGTAAAGAGGGACTTGTTTCCATCTTGGACTGCCTTTGAGCAGCCTGAGGGCAGCAGTACTCCGGGAACATCATCACAGTCTCGTAGACTTGAGGCAAAGTGATATTCCCACCAGTTGCTCCATCTATCATCATTCTATTATGCATGAAGACCCGCACGTCTATGGGTCGTCCAATAATGTTAGCAGACGTCTAGATGTTACCACTGCTAGGCTTAGGCTCGGCTACAAGTACCTCTGGCAGTTTGTAACATCTGCTGATGCAGACTTTAAATGCAAACTCTGTCAGCAGAACTATTCACATTGTCACTATGTAATTCAAAGGCGAAAAAATCGCATAATTGAGCAATTCTTCTCTGAATGAAGTTTAAGAAATGTGTAACTACTCCATCCATAATGATGTACTGCCAGGAATCTTGGCCAAATATCCCCAATTTGCTGACTGTAGGTCATGCCTGTACATAGCAGTAATAGCAAAGCAAGTCCCTATGGCGCATTGGTATCGCTCTCGCCCAGCACTTCGTGAGCCCTTTGGCCTGGGTTCGTATCCTAGCCGGGGAGGATTGCCTAGGCGCCAATCCTTAACTGTAGCCTCTGTTCACCCAGCAATGAATGGGTACCTGGTTGTTAACAGATTTAGCGGGTCGTATTCCATGGAAAATTAAGATTAAAGACCTGCCCGAGACGCTACGCCTGATAGCTTAAAGACCTGCCCGAGACGCTACGCCTGATAGCTTAAAGACCTGCCCGAGACGCTACGCCTGATAGATTAAAGACCTGCCCGAGACGCTACGCCTGATAGCTTAAAGACCTGCCCGAGACGCTACGCCTGATAGCTTAAAGACCTGCCCGAGACGCTACGCCTGATAGCTTAAAGACCTGCCCGAGACGCTACGCCTGATAGCTTAAAGACCTGCCCGAGACGCTACGCCTGATAGCTTAAAGACCTGCCCGAGACGCTACGCCTGATAGCTTAAAGACCTGCCCGAGACGCTACGCCTGATAGCTTAAAGACCTGCCCGAGACGCTACGCCTGATAGCTTAAAGACCTGCCCGAGACGCTACGCCTGATAGCTTAAAGACCTGCCCGAGACGCTACGCCTGATAGCTTAAAGACCTGCCCGAGACGCTACGCCTGATAGCTTAAAGACCTGCCCGAGACGCTACGCCTGATAGCTTAAAGACCTGCCCGAGACGCTACGCCTGATAGCTTAAAGACCTGCCCGAGACGCTACGCCTGATAGCTTAAAGACCTGCCCGAGACGCTACGCCTGATAGCTTAAAGACCTGCCCGAGACGCTACGCCTGATAGCTTAAAGACCTGCCCGAGACGCTACGCCTGATAGCTTAAAGACCTGCCCGAGACGCTACGCCTGATAGCTTAAAGACCTGCCCGAGACGCTACGCCTGATAGCTTAAAGACCTGCCCGAGACGCTACGCCTGATAGCTTAAAGACCTGCCCGAGACGCTACGCCTGATAGCGGCTTTACAAGAATGTAAGAATTCTTGTATATATATATAAATAAAAGGCATAAATGACTGTTAAGCTGTGGCGTAGTTGGGTGGGTGTGGAGCAAGATTAGTCACGTGGCAAGGCTGGGGTGGTGCCTTTGACGGCAGTCCGTCAAATCTTGCCGGCTGTCAAACTGTCTCAAGCCCCGATTTTACGCTGGACTTGACTAGCGGCGTCACGTGAAAATTGTGCTGTGCTCAAGGGTTTCACAGCTCCTCCTCCACATGCTCCAAACTTCCCCACTTTGTGAACTCGTCGACTCCCCATTGTTGTTCCCCCACGAGTCCAAATGGGGTGTCCTCCTGTGTCACCCCTCTGGGTCACCAGGTCCTATGGGAGCCGGTCGGCCGAGCGGACAGCACGCTGGACTTGTGTGATCCTGTGGTCCTGGGTTCGATCCCAGGCGCCGGCGAGAAACAATGGGCAGAGTTTCTTTCACCCTATGCCCCCTGTTACCTAGCAGTAAAATAGGTACCTGGGTGTTAGTCAGCTGTCACGGGCTGCTTCCTGGGGGTGGAGGCCTGGTCGAGGACCGGGCCGCGGGGACACTAAAGCCCCGAAATCATCTCAAGATAAACTCAAGATGGTGAGGGCGCCCTCTGTCTGCTCTCGTGGAAAAGCCTCTTCCTGCAGCTCTATTGCAACATACGGGCTCACCATAGCCCGTGCTACTTGGAACTGTTTGTTCCAAGTAGCGAATCTTTACCAACCAACCTATTGCAACAGTTGATAGCGACGTGATATCCCCGCTGCTATCTCCAGAGCACAGACGTGTAGCGGCCTTTCTGCTGGTGAGGCAAACTTGCTTGTAAGGATTTGGGGGGATTTATGGGGGGAGAACTTTAGTTGTCGCGGTGTTAATGTTGGTGGGAAGCGTTTGGGGACCCCGTGCTACTTGCCCCGCTCCTGTGGCAGGTACGGCCACTATGGGATCACCATAGCCCGTGCTACTTGCCCCGCTCCTGTGGCAGGTACGGCCACTATGGGATCACCATAGCCCGTGCTACTTGCCCCGCTCCTGTGGCAGGTACGGCCACTATGGGATCACCATAGCCCGTGCTACTTGCCCCGCTCCTGTGGCAGGTACGGCCACTATGGGATCACCAAAGCCCGTGCTACTTGCCCCGCTCCTGTGGCAGGTACGGCCACTATGGGATCACCAAAGCCCGTGCTACTTGCCCCGCTCCTGTGGCAGGTACGGCCACTATGGGATCACCATAGCCCGTGCTACTTGCCCCGCTCCTGTGGCAGGTACGGCCACTATGGGATCACCATAGCCCGTGCTACTTGCCCCGCTCCTGTGGCAGGTACGGCCACTATGGGATCACCAAAGCCCGTGCTACTTGCCCCGCTCCTGTGGCAGGTACGGCCACTATGGGATCACCAAAGCCCGTGCTACTTGCCCCGCTCCTGTGGCAGGTACGGCCACTATGGGATCACCATAGCCCGTGCTACTTGCCCCGCTCCCGTCGCAGGTACGGCCACTATGGGTTCACCATAGCCCGTGCTACTTGCCCCGCTCCTGTGGCAGGTACGGCCACTATGGGATCACCATAGCCCGTGCTACTTGCCCCGCTCCTGTGGCAGGTACGGCCACTATGGGATCACCATAGCCCGTGCTACTTGCCCCGCTCCTGTGGCAGGTACGGCCACTATGGGATCACCATAGCCCGTGCTACTTGCCCCGCTCCTGTGGCAGGTACGGCCACTATGGGATCACCATAGCCCGTGCTACTTGCCCCGCTCCTGTGGCAGGTACGGCCACTATGGGATCACCATAGCCCGTGCTACTTGCCCCGCTCCTGTGGCAGGTACGGCCACTATGGGATCACCATAGCCCGTGCTACTTGCCCCGCTCCTGTGGCAGGTACGGCCACTATGGGATCACCATAGCCCGTGCTAATTGCCCCGCTCCTGTGGCAGGTACGGCCACTATGGGATCACCATAGCCCGTGCTACTTGCCCCGCTCCTGTGGCAGGTACGGCCACTATGGGATCACCATAGCCCGTGCTACTTGCCCCTCTCCTGTGCCGGGTAAGTCCACTACGGGCTCACCATAGCCCGTGCTACTTGCCCCGCTCCTGTGCCAGGCAAGTCCACTACGGGCTCACCATAGCCCGTGCTACTTGCCCCGCTCCTGTGCCGGGTAAGTCCACTACGGGCTCACCATAGCCCGTGCTACTTGCCCCGCTCCTGTGCCAGGTAAGTCCACTACGGGCTCACCATAGCCCGTGCTACTTGCCCCGCTCCAGTGCCGGGTAAGTCCACTACGGGCTCACCATAGCCCGTGCTACTTGCCCCGCTCCTGTGCCGGGTAAGTCCACTACGGGCTCACCATAGCCCGTGCTACTTGCCCCGCTCCTGTGCCGGGTAAGTCCACTACGGGCTCACCATAGCCCGTGCTACTTGCCCCGCTCCTGTGCCGGGTAAGTCCACTACGGGCTCACCATAGCCCGTGCTACTTGCCCCGCTCCTGTGCCAGGTAAGTCCACTACGGGGCTCACCATAGCCCGTGCTACTTGCCCCGCTCCTGTGCCAGGTAAGTCCACTACGGGCTCACCATAGCCCGTGCTACTTGCCCCGCTCCTGTGCCAGGTAAGTCCACTACGGGGCTCACCATAGCCCGTGCTACTTGCCCCGCTCCTGTGCCAGGTAAGTCCACTACGGGGCTCACCATAGCCCGTGCTACTTACAAATTTTTTGTTCTGTTTTTCTTGTTCTAGATTTAGCTACTCGGAACAAAAAGTTCATGTAGCACGGGCTATGGTGATCCCGTAATTGAGTTCGGTTATTTGCGTTAATTTTATTATTGTGATATTTGGGTTAAAGTTTTAACTGGAGGTGGGGTTTTCTCCTTTTTCCCTGTTGCTATTTCGCTTCTGTTTTAGCGCCCTGGTTTTAGTCTTGTTTTAATAACATTATCTTGGTGGCGTGATGTAGATGCAAAATGTTCACTAATGAGTCCCATTCCTACACGGCTTTTCTAATCATTGTAGTCGCGGTGGAATGTGCATCTAATGCAGGTGGAATGTGCATCTAATGCAGGTGGAATGTGCATCTAATGCAGGTGGAATGTGCATCTAATGCAGCTGCTGTCGTTGGATTAATGTTGAGTTTGATGCGCAGGGGTTCAGTAGCTTCACATTCCAGTAAGCAGTGCAATAGTGGCGCCTCTGCTTCAGTTTCACAGATGTGACACTCTTTAAATATTGGGTTCATTACCTCCCAGCAGCACTTGTAACCAAGTCTGAGTCTGTGTATGGCTACTGCAATGTCTCTGGATATCTTTTTGCCAGGCTTGAAAGAGGAGTAACCAGTGGCTTGTTCGTACCATATCGCAGTGGATCTTCCTTCCGCTACTTTGGCTCTGTGGCGACTTTTGATAGTTGAGAATATTTTCTTAATGATTTGCTCCTTTATCTGTGAGAAACTTGGAGGTATTTGAACCTGTACAACAGGTAGAACAGTGGCAGATTTTGCTAGTGAGTCTGCCTTATCATTACCATCTATGCCAATGTGACTTGGAATCCAATTTAGGGTGATTGACAGCCCTAGATTATGGGCTTCTTTTCCTATATGTTGAATTTCTGTGAGGAGTTGTATATTATCTCTGTGTTGACTGGATAACAATGCCTGGAGCGAAGATTTAGAGTCGGTATGAATGATGTAAATTATTCTCAATTGTATAGTTTATGGCCTCCTTCAGGGCATATAATTCTGTTTGCAATGTTGAGCACCCACTATTCATGCTCCAGTAAGCTTCATGGTTGGTAGTGTAAACTGCTGCCCCAGCAGAACCTCTTTCTTGATCAACTGATCCGTCTGTGAAGATGTGAGTCGTTACGTAACGACTCACATCAAGACCCAGAACGTTCTGGGTCTTGAGATGGTTTCCATTTGTCGTTCTATGACTGCTTTGAGCCTCTGCGGGTCACATGCTGATTTTTTAAACTGGTAATCCTTCAATGATTATCTTTAGACTCGAGTCTTACCATGGAGGAGGCTGCCGAAAGTGTTGATATGGTCTATCTTCTTTCTTTTTAATGGTCAATTTCAAGTCCACTTTCTCTAGAATTTTGACCAGATTATCCATCCATGAGCTTGTTCTATATTGAAGGTTTCTGTGAAGCGATCTGTGTAAGCTATCTTTGATTGACAGTCTGGCGGTGGTTCCAACAAGTTGTGCTGTTATGGTGGCTATCCTTTGTTTGATCCTGTTCTCTAAGGCTGGTAAGTTGGTTTCCATTCTAAGGTTCTCTCTACGCGTCCATATAGATGCTCCCAGCATTGTTCTGAGGGCATCATTTTGAGACACTTCCAGTTTCTGCCATTGGTTATCACTGCGGGATGTAAGAGTAGGAACTACATAGTCAGTTGACCAGACCACACACTAGAAGTTGAAGGGACGACGACGTTTCGGTCCGTCCTGGACCATTCTCAAGTCGATTGAGAATGGTCCAGGATGGACCGAAACGTCGTCGTCCCTTCACCTTCTAGTGTGTGGTCTGGTCAACATACTTCAGCCACGTTATTGTGACTCATCGCCTGCAACAGTCAGTGAGTGTCCTAACTGTTTGAACGTCGTGCATTTTGAGTACTGGTAGAGATGCACCCTCTCTAAGACTGCTCAGGGAGCCCAAAACTGAGTTTCTGGCTTCACTGCGTTGCCGAAGATATTCAATTTCTTGAGTGAATTACAACTGGCTGTCTATTATGACTCTCAGGTATTTAAGAGGTAAACCCACTCAATTTGAGTTCCCACTCATGAGTTATTATTCTAATGGCCATTGCTTTGGTTTTATTGATTATTTTGCTGTTTATTTTCACTTCTAGACAGTTTTGTGCAAGGTTCCTGGCGCCTTTGGCATTGATAATGACCACAAAGTAGTCTGTATACTTAAGCAGTTTGGCTTTTCGTAACTTGAGCTTGATGAAATGTTCCATGAGACAGTTGAAGAGAAAGGCACTTAGAGACTTAGACAGGAATACTAAGTCCCATTTCCCACCCTCTTTGAGAAGGATGCTTTTTCTTGAATAAAAATTTTTTGACCTTTATTATGATTATCTTTATTAACGTTGCTTACCTAACCAACATTACCAAACTTTGGTAAATATATAATTGGGTCACCTAACTACCCCCATCAACCAATTGGGTCACCTAACTACCCCCATCAACCAATTGGGTCACCTAACTACCCCCATCAACCAATTGGGTCACCTAACTACCCCCATCAACCAATTGGGTCACCTAACTACCCCCCCCCCCCCATCAACCATCTCCTCTCACCGTGGCAGCATCTTGGTCATGTGTCATCTTGAAGATCTTAAGAGATGCAGCATCAGCATCCTTGGTGACTGACGTCTGGTGGGAGACTTCGCAGCCTCCATCTATAATCGCTCCATCATCTTCAAGCTCCATCAATCTTTAATTAAAATCTGTCCTCATCAGTGGCACTCTTCATTACCTGACTTGCGATGGCCAGAGGACTGCTATCATTAAGATATTACGCTATCATTTGTGCATCTTTCACCCCCCCCCCCCTCCTCCTGACCGGATGCCAGGTCCCCCCCTCTGACCGGATGCCAGGTCCCCCCCTCTGACCGGATGCCAGGTCCCCCCCTCTGACCGGATGCCAGGTCCCCCCCTCTGACCGGATGCCAGGTCCCCCCCTCTGACCGGATGCCAGGTCCCCCCTCTGACCGGATGCCAGGTGCCCCCCTCTGACCGGATGCCAGGTCCCCCCCTCTGACCGGATGCCAGGTCCCCCCCTCTGACCGGATGCCAGGTCCCCCCCTCTGACCGGATGCCAGGTCCCCCCCTCTGACCGGATGCCAGGTCCCCCCCTCTGACCGAATGCCAGGTCCCCCCCTCTGACCGGATGCCAGGTCCCCCCCTCTGACCGGATGCCAGGTCCCCCCCTCTGACCGGATGCCAGGTCCCCCCTCTGACCGGATGCCAGCTCCACCCTCTGACCGGATGCCAGCTCCTCCCCTCTGACCGGATGCCAGCTCCTCCCCTCTGACCGGATGCCAGCTCCTCCCCTCTGACCGGATGCCAGCTCCTCCCCTCTGACCGGATGCCAGCTCCTCCCCTCTGACCGGATGCCAGGTCCCCCCTCTGACCGGATGCCAGCTCCTCCCCTCTGACCGGATGCCAGGTCCCCCCCTCTGACCGGATGCCAGCTCCTCCCCTCTGACCGGATGCCAGCTCCTCTCCTCTGACCGGATGCCAGCTCCTCCCCTCTGACCGGATGCCAGCTCCTCCCCTCTGACCGGATGCCAGCTCCCCCGCGCTGACCGGATGCCAGCTCCCCCGCGCTGACCGGATGCCAGCTCCCCGCTCTGACCGGATGCCAGCTCCCCGCTCTGACCGGATGCCATCTCCCCCGCGCTGACCGGATGCCAGCTCCCCCACGCTGACCGGATGCCAGCTCCCCCACGCTGACCGGATGCCAGCTTCCCCCTCTGACCGGATGCCAGCTTCCCCCTCTGACCGGATGCCAGGTTCCCCCCCTCTGACCGGATGCCAGCTCCCCCCTCTGACCGGATGCCAGCTCCACCCACTGACCGGATGCCAGCTCCCCCTCTGACCGGATGCCAGCTCCACCCACTGACCGGATGCCAGCTCCCCCCTCTGACCGGATGCCAGCTCCACCCACTCTGACCGGATGCCAGCTCCCCCCTCTGACCGGATGCCAGCTCCCCCCTCTGACCGGATGCCAGGTCCCCCCTCTGACCGGATGCCAGCTCCTCCCCTCTGACCGGATGCCAGCTCCACCCACTGACCGGATGCCAGCTCCCCCCTCTGACCGGATGCCAGCTCCTCCCCTCTGACCGGATGCCAGCTCCCCCCCACTGACCGGATGCCAGCTCCCCCCTCTGACCGGATGCCAGCTCCCCCCCTCTGACCGGATGCCAGCTCCTCCCCTCTGACCGGATGCCAGCTCCTCCCCTCTGACCGGATGCCAGCTCCTCCCCTCTGACCGGATGCCAGCTCCTCCCCTCTGACCGGATGCCAGCTCCTCCCCTCTGACCGGATGCCAGCTCCTCCCCTCTGACCGGATGCCAGCTCCTCCCCTCTGACCGGATGCCAGCTCCTCCCCTCTGACCGGATGCCAGCTCCTCCCCTCTGACCGGATGCCAGCTCCTCCCCTCTGACCGGATGCCAGCTCCTCCCCTCTGACCGGATGCCAGCTCCTCCCCTCTGACCGGATGCCAGCTCCTCCCCTCTGACCGGATGCCAGCTCCTCCCCTCTGACCGGATGCCAGCTCCTCCCCTCTGACCGGATGCCAGCTCCCCCCTCTGGCCGGATGCCAGGTCCCCCCTCTGACCGGATGCCAGCTCCTCCCCTCTGACCGGATGCCAGCTCCTCCCCTCTGACCGGATGCCAGCTCCTCCCCTCTGACCGGATGCCAGCTCCCCCCTCTGGCCGGATGCCAGGTCCCCCCTCTGACCGGATGCCAGCTCCTCCCCTCTGACCGGATGCCAGCTCCTCCCCTCTGACCGGATGCCAGCTCCTCCCCTCTGACCGGATGCCAGCTCCTCCCCTCTGACCGGATGCCAGCTCCTCCCCTCTGACCGGATGCCAGCTCCTCCCCTCTGACCGGATGCCAGCTCCTCCCCTCTGACCGGATGCCAGCTCCTCCCCTCTGACCGGATGCCAGCTCCTCCCCTCTGACCGGATGCCAGCTCCTCCCCTCTGACCGGATGCCAGCTCCTCCCCTCTGACCGGATGCCAGCTCCTCCCCTCTGACCGGATGCCAGCTCCTCCCCTCTGACCGGATGCGGCTCCTCCCCTCTGACCGGATGCCAGCTCCTCCCCTCTGACCGGATGCCAGCTCCTCCCCTCTGACCGGATGCCAGCTCCTCCCCTCTGACCGGATGCCAGCTCCTCCCCTCTGACCGGATGCCAGCTCCTCCCCTCTGACCGGATGCCAGCTCCTCCCCTCTGACCGGATGCCAGGTCCCCCCTCTGACCGGATGCCAGCTCCTCCCCTCTGACCGGATGCCAGCTCCTCCCCTCTGACCGGATGCCAGCTCCTCCCCTCTGACCGGATGCCAGCTCCTCCCCTCTGGCCGGATGCCAGCTCCCCCCTCTGGCCGGATGCCAGGTCCCCCCTCTGACCGGATGCCAGCTCCTCCCCTCTGACCGGATGCCAGCTCCTCCCCTCTGACCGGATGCCAGCTCCTCCCCTCTGACCGGATGCCAGCTCCTCCCCTCTGACCGGATGCCAGCTCCTCCCCTCTGACCGGATGCCAGCTCCTCCCCTCTGACCGGATGCCAGCTCCTCCCCTCTGACCGGATGCCAGGTCCCCCCCTCTGACCGGATGCCAGGTCCCCCCCTCTGACCGGATGCCAGGTCCCCCCCTCTGACCGGATGCCAGGTCCCCCCCTCTGACCGGATGCCAGGTCCCCCCCTCTGACCGAATGCCAGGTCCCCCCCTCTGACCGGATGCCAGGTCCCCCCCTCTGACCGGATGCCAGGTCCCCCCTCTGACCGGATGCCAGGTCCCCCCTCTGACCGGATGCCAGCTCCACCCTCTGACCGGATGCCAGCTCCTCCCCTCTGACCGGATGCCAGCTCCTCCCCTCTGACCGGATGCCAGCTCCTCCCCTCTGACCGGATGCCAGCTCCTCCCCTCTGACCGGATGCCAGCTCCTCCCCTCTGACCGGATGCCAGGTCCCCCCTCTGACCGGATGCCAGCTCCTCCCCTCTGACCGGATGCCAGGTCCCCCCCTCTGACCGGATGCCAGCTCCTCCCCTCTGACCGGATGCCAGCTCCTCTCCTCTGACCGGATGCCAGCTCCTCCCCTCTGACCGGATGCCAGCTCCTCCCCTCTGACCGGATGCCAGCTCCCCCGCGCTGACCGGATGCCAGCTCCCCCGCGCTGACCGGATGCCAGCTCCCCGCTCTGACCGGATGCCAGCTCCCCGCTCTGACCGGATGCCATCTCCCCCGCGCTGACCGGATGCCAGCTCCCCCACGCTGACCGGATGCCAGCTCCCCCACGCTGACCGGATGCCAGCTTCCCCCTCTGACCGGATGCCAGCTTCCCCCTCTGACCGGATGCCAGGTTCCCCCCCTCTGACCGGATGCCAGCTCCCCCCTCTGACCGGATGCCAGCTCCACCCACTGACCGGATGCCAGCTCCCCCTCTGACCGGATGCCAGCTCCACCCTCTGACCGGATGCCAGCTCCCCCCTCTGACCGGATGCCAGCTCCACCCACTGACCGGATGCCAGCTCCCCCCTCTGACCGGATGCCAGCTCCCCCCTCTGACCGGATGCCAGGTCCCCCCTCTGACCGGATGCCAGCTCCTCCCCTCTGACCGGATGCCAGCTCCACCCACTGACCGGATGCCAGCTCCCCCCCTCTGACCGGATGCCAGCTCCTCCCCTCTGACCGGATGCCAGCTCCCCCCCACTGACCGGATGCCAGCTCCCCCCTCTGACCGGATGCCAGCTCCCCCCTCTGACCGGATGCCAGCTCCTCCCCTCTGACCGGATGCCAGCTCCTCCCCTCTGACCGGATGCCAGCTCCTCCCCTCTGACCGGATGCCAGCTCCTCCCCTCTGACCGGATGCCAGCTCCTCCCCTCTGACCGGATGCCAGCTCCTCCCCTCTGACCGGATGCCAGCTCCTCCCCTCTGACCGGATGCCAGCTCCTCCCCTCTGACCGGATGCCAGCTCCTCCCCTCTGACCGGATGCCAGCTCCTCCCCTCTGACCGGATGCCAGCTCCTCCCCTCTGACCGGATGCCAGCTCCTCCCCTCTGACCGGATGCCAGCTCCTCCCCTCTGACCGGATGCCAGCTCCTCCCCTCTGACCGGATGCCAGCTCCCCCCTCTGGCCGGATGCCAGGTCCCCCCTCTGACCGGATGCCAGCTCCTCCCCTCTGACCGGATGCCAGCTCCTCCCCTCTGACCGGATGCCAGCTCCTCCCCTCTGACCGGATGCCAGCTCCCCCCTCTGGCCGGATGCCAGGTCCCCCCTCTGACCGGATGCCAGCTCCTCCCCTCTGACCGGATGCCAGCTCCTCCCCTCTGACCGGATGCCAGCTCCTCCCCTCTGACCGGATGCCAGCTCCTCCCCTCTGACCGGATGCCAGCTCCTCCCCTCTGACCGGATGCCAGCTCCTCCCCTCTGACCGGATGCCAGCTCCTCCCCTCTGACCGGATGCCAGCTCCTCCCCTCTGACCGGATGCCAGCTCCTCCCCTCTGACCGGATGCCAGCTCCTCCCCTCTGACCGGATGCCAGCTCCTCCCCTCTGACCGGATGCCAGCTCCTCCCCTCTGACCGGATGCCAGCTCCTCCCCTCTGACCGGATGCGGCTCCTCCCCTCTGACCGGATGCCAGCTCCTCCCCTCTGACCGGATGCCAGCTCCTCCCCTCTGACCGGATGCCAGCTCCTCCCCTCTGACCGGATGCCAGCTCCTCCCCTCTGACCGGATGCCAGCTCCTCCCCTCTGACCGGATGCCAGCTCCTCCCCTCTGACCGGATGCCAGCTCCTCCCCTCTGACCGGATGCCAGCTCCTCCCCTCTGACCGGATGCCAGCTCCTCCCCTCTGACCGGATGCCAGCTCCTCCCCTCTGACCGGATGCCAGCTCCTCCCCTCTGGCCGGATGCCAGCTCCCCCCTCTGGCCGGATGCCAGGTCCCCCCTCTGACCGGATGCCAGCTCCTCCCCTCTGACCGGATGCCAGCTCCTCCCCTCTGACCGGATGCCAGCTCCTCCCCTCTGACCGGATGCCAGCTCCTCCCCTCTGACCGGATGCCAGCTCCTCCCCTCTGACCGGATGCCAGCTCCTCCCCTCTGACCGGATGCCAGCTCCTCCCCTCTGACCGGATGCCAGCTCCTCCCCTCTGACCGGATGCCAGCTCCTCCCCTCTGACCGGATGCCAGCTCCTCCCCTCTGACCGGATGCCAGCTCCTCCCCTCTGACCGGATGCCAGCTCCTCCCCTCTGACCGGATGCCAGCTCCTCCCCTCTGACCGGATGCCAGCTCCTCCCCTCTGACCGGATGCCAGCTCCTCCCCTCTGACCGGATGCCAGCTCCTCCCCTCTGACCGGATGCCAGCTCCTCCCCTCTGACCGGATGCCAGCTCCTCCCCTCTGACCGGATGCCAGCTCCTCCCCTCTGACCGGATGCCAGCTCCTCCCCTCTGACCGGATGCCAGCTCCTCCCCTCTGACCGGATGCCAGCTCCTCCCCTCTGACCGGATGCCAGCTCCTCCCCTCTGACCGGATGCCAGCTCCTCCCCTCTGACCGGATGCCAGCTCCTCCCCTCTGACCGGATGCCAGCTCCTCCCCTCTGACCGGATGCCAGCTCCTCCCCTCTGACCGGATGCCAGCTCCTCCCCTCTGACCGGATGCCAGCTCCTCCCCTCTGACCGGATGCCAGCTCCTCCCCTCTGACCGGATGCCAGCTCCTCCCCTCTGACCGGATGCCAGCTCCTCCCCTCTGACCGGATGCCAGCTCCTCCCCTCTGACCGGATGCCAGCTCCTCCCCTCTGACCGGATGCCAGCTCCCCCCTCTGACCGGATGCCAGCTCCCCCCTCTGACCGGATGCCAGCTCCCCCCTCTGACCGGATGCCAGCTCCCCCCTCTGACCGGATGCCAGCTCCCCCCTCTGACCGGATGCCAGCTCCACCCTCTGACCGGATGCCAGCTCCACCCTCTGACCGGATGCCAGCTCCACCCTCTGACCGGATGCCAGCTCCACCCTCTGACCGGATGCCAGCTCCACCCTCTGACCGGATGCCAGCTCCACCCTCTGACCGGATGCCAGCTCCACCCTCTGACCGGATGCCAGCTCCTCCCCTCTGACCGGATGCCAGCTCCTCCCCTCTGACCGGATGCCAGCTCCTCCCCTCTGACCGGATGCCAGCTCCTCCCCTCTCTGCCAGCCGGATGCCAGCTCCTCCCCTCTGGCCGGATGCCAGCTCCTCCCCTCTGGCCGGATGCCAGCTCCTCCCCTCTGGCCGGATGCCAGCTCCTCCCCTCTGGCCGGATGCCAGCTCCTCCCCTCTGGCCGGATGCCAGCTCCTCCCCTCTGGCCGGATGCCAGCTCCTCCCCTCTGGCCGGATGCCAGCTCCTCCCCTCTGGCCGGATGCCAGCTCCTCCCCTCTGGCCGGATGCCAGCTCCTCCCCTCTGGCCGGATGCCAGCTCCTCCCCTCTGGCCGGATGCCAGCTCCTCCCCTCTGGCCGGATGCCAGCTCCTCCCCTCTGGCCGGATGCCAGCTCCTCCCCTCTGGCCGGATGCCAGCTCCTCCCCTCTGGCCGGATGCCAGCTCCTCCCCTCTGGCCGGATGCCAGCTCCTCCCCTCTGGCCGGATGCCAGCTCCTCCCCTCTGGCCGGATGCCAGCTCCTCCCCTCTGGCCGGATGCCAGCTCCTCCCCTCTGGCCGGATGCCAGCTCCTCCCCTCTGGCCGGATGCCAGCTCCTCCCCTCTGGCCGGATGCCAGCTCCTCCCCTCTGGCCGGATGCCAGCTCCTCCCCTCTGGCCGGATGCCAGCTCCTCCCCTCTGGCCGGATGCCAGCTCCTCCCCTCTGGCCGGATGCCAGCTCCTCCCCTCTGGCCGGATGCCAGCTCCTCCCCTCTGGCCGGATGCCAGCTCCTCCCCTCTGGCCGGATGCCAGCTCCTCCCCTCTGGCCGGATGCCAGCTCCTCCCCTCTGGCCGGATGCCAGCTCCTCCCCTCTGGCCGGATGCCAGCTCCTCCCCTCTGGCCGGATGCCAGCTCCTCCCCTCTGGCCGGATGCCAGCTCCTCCCCTCTGGCCGGATGCCAGCTCCTCCCCTCTGGCCGGATGCCAGCTCCTCCCCTCTGGCCGGATGCCAGCTCCTCCCCTCTGGCCGGATGCCAGCTCCTCCCCTCTGGCCGGATGCCAGCTCCTCCCCTCTGGCCGGATGCCAGCTCCTCCCCTCTGGCCGGATGCCAGCTCCTCCCCTCTGGCCGGATGCCAGCTCCTCCCCTCTGGCCGGATGCCAGCTCCTCCCCTCTGGCCGGATGCCAGCTCCTCCCCTCTGGCCGGATGCCAGCTCCTCCCCTCTGGCCGGATGCCAGCTCCTCCCCTCTGGCCGGATGCCAGCTCCTCCCCTCTGGCCGGATGCCAGCTCCTCCCCTCTGGCCGGATGCCAGCTCCTCCCCTCTGGCCGGATGCCAGCTCCTCCCCTCTGGCCGGATGCCAGCTCCTCCCCTCTGGCCGGATGCCAGCTCCTCCCCTCTGGCCGGATGCCAGCTCCTCCCCTCTGGCCGGATGCCAGCTCCTCCCCTCTGGCCGGATGCCAGCTCCTCCCCTCTGGCCGGATGCCAGCTCCTCCCCTCTGGCCGGATGCCAGCTCCTCCCCTCTGGCCGGATGCCAGCTCCTCCCCTCTGGCCGGATGCCAGCTCCTCCCCTCTGGCCGGATGCCAGCTCCTCCCCTCTGGCCGGATGCCAGCTCCTCCCCTCTGGCCGGATGCCAGCTCCTCCCCTCTGGCCGGATGCCAGCTCCTCCCCTCTGGCCGGATGCCAGCTCCTCCCCTCTGGCCGGATGCCAGCTCCTCCCCTCTGGCCGGATGCCAGCTCCTCCCCTCTGGCCGGATGCCAGCTCCTCCCCTCTGGCCGGATGCCAGCTCCTCCCCTCTGGCCGGATGCCAGCTCCTCCCCTCTGGCCGGATGCCAGCTCCTCCCCTCTGGCCGGATGCCAGCTCCTCCCCTCTGGCCGGATGCCAGCTCCTCCCCTCTGGCCGGATGCCAGCTCCCCCGCTCTGGCCGGATGCCTGCTCATTAATGTCGTTTTCTTATTAATTCACCTCACTGCTGAAGATAATTTAAAACGACATCGTTCGCTTCAAACTGAACGATAAATATGAAAATATGTGCGAAGCAATTTTGAATCTTCTGGGAAGATGAAAATATATTTGACATTTTTATATCTACTTCATCGTCCTCGTGAGACGATGTTTGTTTCTGTTTCTGCTGCGTATGTTGGCTATTTATGTCTGCAGGATCGAGCTGTTAAGCTCTTGGTCCCCGCCTTTCATACCATCGGGATTCTAATGTACTGACTCACGATCTTGTAAATCTACGACATGTATTGCTATATGTGGGTTGGTGTGTGCGTTTGGTGTATATGCGAGAAATGGTTGCTGGAACATGGTGGGGGTGTTCATATCTAACGGTGAACGAGCCACAGTTAACTTCTTGAGGTTATCTTGAGATGATTTCGGGGCTTTTTAGTTTCCCCGCGGCCCGGTCCTCGACCAGGCCTCCACTCCCAGGAAGCAAACAGCCCGTGACAGCTGACTAATACCCAGGTACCTATTTTACTGCTAGGTAACAGGGGGGCATAGGGTGAAATAAACTCTACCCATTGTTTCTCGCCGGCGCCTGGGATCGAGCGTGGGACCACAGGATCACAAGTCCAGCGTGCTGTCCGCTCGGCCGACCGGCCACAGTGAAATGGTCGACACTAGTCACTGCTAGTGTGTGTGGGCTTATATTTACCTGGCGGGACCAGACAGTGAACCTGCAGAGCTTATCACTGCCTTATCAGCGCGGGTAACCGCGAGAATGCCAGTTCTTCTTTATTGTTATCAGCGAGATAAGCTTGGCACAGCGACGGTTTTGGGTCAGTTAGTGTGTGATGGTGCTGGCAGCGACCTGTCAAGTTGACTGGTGTCCTGGGACGTGCCGGGGCGGCCCTCCAGGACACTAAAGACAGACGCTTAAGAGCCAGGGGCGTCGAAGTGGGTGTCTTCGAGGACTACAAGCTTGCAAGTGCCGTTACAAGCAAGGACGATGGCCAAGTATAGCAGCAAGAGAAGGCCGCTTTCCTGTGAACTACAACTGAGTGTCATTGAGGAAGAGGAATTGCAGAGTCTGCGCCGTCGAGGGCAGTGGACGAGTTCGGAGAAGCAGAAGAGCAGACGCAGCAAGAGTGAAAGTGACGGTGACGTCTGCGATCGAAGTGACGTCTCCGGCGATGAAAACGGGATTGTGTCGGCGTCGCGACGCTCCGATTCCCGCGTCGACGTCGAATTTGGCGCCATTGGGAAGAGTAAAGGCGACGAAGATTACTTCGGCCGTCTCGACCAGTCTTGGGAAACAGCAAGTTTGGGAGGAGAGTTGCGGATAGAGAGACAGAATTCCGTCTCTGGCGCGTACAGACAGTTGCCGTTCGATAACGAGGACTCGAACTACAATCACGTAATTGGTCCTCACAATGCCGTCTTGCGCAAGGCTGCCAGTCTAGACTACATAAAGCCCAAAGGGAATAAATACCTAAGACTAGCCAAGCCGTTTTTCTCGCGTGTGGCGTCAAATTTAAAGCAGGCAGTGTCGGAGAAGGACCTCTTAAAACTGACCGACTTGCCTGTTGCTTCTGGCATACCGGCCAGGCCCAGATCTGCCTCGGATGATGAACGCTGTGCTCTGGTGAGTAATCTTGGTACTTGGTACGTCTTGGTCACGTGTCGTCCCCCTAGCTAGGGGGGGAGGGGGGCGTCTCAAGGCTTCTAAGATTACGTAAACTATTTACATAATGACTTGTGTGACAGGGAGCTTGATCAAGGTGTCTTCCTGTCCCCGGTTTAGTCAGAAATTGTCACTTTGAACTTGTCATATTAGGCAAACATATTTTTATTTTTTTATGTATTTACATCAAATTACAGCAGCTTTTCTTTACTTGGTTTAAATGGTATAAAATGTGTTCCATATCTTGGCTGATTAGACTTTGATGTAGGTTACATAAGACGGCTGTACAGTCATTAGACATAATGACTATTCAAGTACATAGAGGAAAATATTATTGTTGATGGTGGCTCAATTGCCAGTTGACAATAGGTCAAGGGTTGGTTAATTGGGTAGTTTGCTGAAGACGATCCTCAATTAGATTTATAACACTCTTGAGTATGTTAGACTTGAACAGGAATGAGTTTAGATGAATATATATAGAAGCTGCCTAGTATGGGTCAATATACCTTCTCCAGTTTCCTTAATTCTAATGTTCTTAACATGAGCTCTGGCTCTTTGGTCCCGCCTCTCAACAGTCAATCTGTTGAAAGGCGGAGCGTCTGTATTCACCTAGTTGTGTTCACCTAGTTGTGTTTGCGGGGGTTGAGCTCTGCTCTTTCTGCCCGCCTCTCAACTGTCTATCAACTGTTTCTACAACTACTATTTTTTTCTCTCCACACAATACACATACACACACACCCCAGGAAGCAGCCCGTGACAGCTGGCTAACACCCAGGTACCTATTTTACTGCTAGGTAACAGGGGCATAGGGTGAAAGAAACTCTGCCCATTGTTTCTCGCCGGCGCCTGGGATCGAACCCAGGACCACAGGATCACGCGTCCAGTGTTCAGTCCGCTCAGCCACCAATTACCTAAGGTCATGTCCATAGATTAAGGACACAACACGAGATGAAATGAGCAGCATCACTCAGGATGCTGATCACAGTAGGGGCCTGGTGGCCTGGTGGATAGCGCGCCGGACTCGTAATTCTGTGGCGCGGGTTCGATTCCCGCACCCGGCAGAAACAAATGGGCAAAGTTTCTTTCACCCTATGCCCCCGTTACCTAGCAGTAAAATAGGTACCTGGGTGTTAGTCAGCTGTCACGGGCTGCTTCCTTGGGGTGGAAGCCTGGTCGAGGACCGGGCCGCGGGGACACTAAAAGCCCCGAAATCATCTCAAGATAACCTCAAGATACATGTATCACACTCCCAAGGATCTGTGGAAAATTCAAGACACAAAATTCTCTCCATATGAAGACTTAAGGTAGATTCGAGAGTATAACTTAGGTGTAGATGCAAAGATTATACTTGGTATAACTCGTATATTTATATAACTATTGTATAAGTTATAGGTATTGGGAGAGTCGTAATATAATCTCATGCTAGAATAATATATATAACTATATGTAGGGTAAGATAAGGCTGCGAGTCGTGTGTCATTTTGAATCATCCCTTTATCTAAGATATTATCTGACATGCTGTATTTAGGACCCACATGTTGGCTGCTTTTGTCTGCTGGGGCCCCACTCTGCAGGTGTCTGCTGGGGGGCCCACCCTCGAGGTGTCTGCTGGGGGCCCCACCCTCGAGGTGTCTGCTGGGGGCCCCACCCTCGAGGTGTCTGCTGGGGGCCCCACCCTCGAGGTGTCTGCTGGGGGCCCCACCCTCGAGGTGTCTGCTGGGGGCCCACCCTCGAGGTGTCTGCTGGGGGCCCACCCTCGAGGTGTCTGCTGGGGGCCCACCCTCGAGGTGTCTGCTGGGGGCCCACCCTCGAGGTGTCTGCTGGGGGCCCACCCTCGAGGTGTCTGCTGGGGGCCCACCCTCGAGGTGTCTGCTGGGGGCCCACCCTCGAGGTGTCTGCTGGGGGCCCACCCTCGAGGTGTCTGCTGGGGGCCCACCCTCGAGGTGTCTGCTGGGGGCCCACCCTCGAGGTGTCTGCTGGGGGCCCACCCTCGAGGTGTCTGCTGGGGGCCCACCCTCGAGGTGTCTGCTGGGGGCCCACCCTCGAGGTGTCTGCTGGGGGCCCACCCTCGAGGTGTCTGCTGGGGGCCCACCCTCGAGGTGTCTGCTGGGGGCCCACCCTCGAGGTGTCTGCTGGGGGCCCACCCTCGAGGTGTCTGCTGGGGGCCCACCCTCGAGGTGTCTGCTGGGGGCCCACCCTCGAGGTGTCTGCTGGGGGCCCACCCTCGAGGTGTCTGCTGGGGGCCCACCCTCGAGGTGTCTGCTGGGGGCCCACCCTCGAGGTGTCTGCTGGGGGCCCACCCTCGAGGTGTCTGCTGGGGGCCCACCCTCGAGGTGTCTGCTGGGGGCCCACCCTCGAGGTGTCTGCTGGGGGCCCACCCTCGAGGTGTCTGCTGGGGGCCCACCCTCGAGGTGTCTGCTGGGGGCCCACCCTCGAGGTGTCTGCTGGGGGCCCACCCTCGAGGTGTCTGCTGGGGGCCCACCCTCGAGGTGTCTGCTGGGGGCCCACCCTCGAGGTGTCTGCTGGGGGCCCACCCTCGAGGTGTCTGCTGGGGGCCCACCCTCGAGGTGTCTGCTGGGGGCCCACCCTCGAGGTGTCTGCTGGGGGCCCACCCTCGAGGTGTCTGCTGGGGGCCCACCCTCGAGGTGTCTGCTGGGGGCCCACCCTCGAGGTGTCTGCTGGGGGCCCACCCTCGAGGTGTCTGCTGGGGGCCCACCCTCGAGGTGTCTGCTGGGGGCCCACCCTCGAGGTGTCTGCTGGGGGCCCACCCTCGAGGTGTCTGCTGGGGGCCCACCCTCGAGGTGTCTGCTGGGGGCCCACCCTCGAGGTGTCTGCTGGGGGCCCACCCTCGAGGTGTCTGCTGGGGGCCCACCCTCGAGGTGTCTGCTGGGGGCCCACCCTCGAGGTGTCTGCTGGGGGCCCACCCTCGAGGTGTCTGCTGGGGGCCCACCCTCGAGGTGTCTGCTGGGGGCCCACCCTCGAGGTGTCTGCTGGGGGCCCACCCTCGAGGTGTCTGCTGGGGGCCCACCCTCGAGGTGTCTGCTGGGGGCCCACCCTCGAGGTGTCTGCTGGGGACGCTGGGAGCTCATAGGATCGAGCGTCAGAAAATAGAGTGCAAGTCTGCACCAGCCCTGAGTGTCTGCGCATGTCTGCAGGCTGGATTTGCGTGTCCCGATGTAAATCAGCAGTGGAAGCTTGCTGGGGATTAGAGGATTGGGCCGCACGGCCTCTCTTACTCCTCTGTTCCAATCCTCTCTACTACCGGTGTTCCAATCCTCTCTGCTACCTGTGTTCCAATCCTCTGCTACCTGTGTTCCAATCCTCTGCTACCTGTGTTCCAATCCTCTCTGCTACCTGTGTTCCAATCCTCTCTGCTACCTGTGTTCCAATCCTCTGCTACCTGTGTTCCAATCCTCTCTGCTACCTGTGTTCCAATCCTCTCTGCTACCTGTGTTCCAATCCTCTCTGCTACCTGTGTTCCAATTTTCTCAATTCTCTGTGTTCCAATCCTCTCTACTACCGGTGTTCCAATCCTCTCTACTACCGGTGTTCCAATCCTCTCTCCTACCGGTGTTCCAATCCTCTCTCCTACCTGTGTTCCAATCCTCTCTACTAGACTTGCATAGAGCATAGAGCTACGTCTATTCCCGCTACGTCAGTCATCTTATGCTATCTTGAGGTTATCTTGAGATGATTTCGGGGCTTTTTAGTGTCCCCGCGGCCCGGTCCTCGACCAGGCCTCCACCCTCAGGAAGCAGCCCGTGACAGCTGACTAACACCCAGGTACCTATTTTACTGCTAGGTAACAGGGGGCATAGGGTGAAAGAAACTCTGCCCATTGTTTCTCGCCGGCGCCTGGGATCGAACCCAGGACCACAGGATCACAAGTCCAGTGTGCTGAATACTTCAGAACTTTTCCTTGGGGATCTGTAATTCTTTCTTCTATCATTTCATTCAGCTGTATGATAGCAATACAGGGGGGGATTATCAGGGGAAAGCGCCAAGCCATTACGACTATTTAGCCCTTGAAAGGGGGTCAGGATAAGGATTTGGAATGGGACGGAAGGAAAGGAATGGTGCCCAACCACTTGTGTGGACGGTCTCGGGGGATTGAACGCCGACCTGCATGAAGCTCTACCGTCCAGCCCAAGTGGCTAGCAATACAGGAACAACGAGGTCTCGGGTAATTCAGGGAGGGTAATTTTTTCCTGAATGACTCGATTCAAGCAGCGTGTTATCGTCGGTGTTATCCAGGATAACAGTTTTGGCTATTTTTTATATTTGTATCGACGCTTACAGGACTTAGTATGAGACCTTCGAGGCTCGTGTAAGTGTGTACGTGTAAGTCTGTACTAGAGGCACCTCGTCCTCCAAACAAAGACCCCAAAGACCATTCCACCCACCCGCCAAACCCCCCCAGCTGTTGACCAGACCACACACTAAAAGTTGAAGGGACGACGACGTTTCGGTCCGTCCTGGACCATTCTCAAGTCGATTGTGATGAGGACAGGTAGGGACAGGCAATAAATAGGCAAGAGAGAGCTGAGGAGGAAAGTAAGGTGTAGGGGATAGTAGTAATAATGAGAACTGCAGAAGGCCTATTGGAATGGGACGGACCCCTCAGCTGTTTATACATGAAAAGCAGTTTATACACGACTCGCAACTGATGACGTTCGAACACTTCCGGAACAAGTGCTTCACTGACGACTGGTGTTCGAACCACAACGCTGTAAATGGTTAAACCACGGACTACAAATACAAATAATCGCCAACAGAACCTAAACACCTAACCTAACCTATGTCTATATATACACAATATGCTAATATATTATAATATTAATTTATAGTTGAGAAAATTCCTGTTTTGAATGCTTTGAAAAATTTATGAATGCCTTTGTGGGGTCGACCGCTGGATGGAATGGACTTGAGTCGAGGACGGGTTGCTAGAGAAGTAGGGGTGTGTGTGTGTGTGTGTGTGTGTGTGTGTGTGTGTGTGTGTGTGTGTGTGTACTCACCTAGTTGTGTTTGCGGGGGTTGAGCTCTGGCTCTTTGGTCCCGCCTCTCAACCGTCAATCAACAGGTGAAACAGTGTGTGTGTGTGTGTGTGTGTGTGTGTGTGTGTGTGTGTGTGTGTGTGTGTTTCAACACGGGAACGTTCGCTATCGCTGGCAAGCCTCTGAGATAGAGATAAGGGCATGACCCACAGATGGGGGGGGGGGGGAGATACTAGATGACTGTACAGTCTCTGGTCGGTAATAATTCAGCTCCAATTAAACAAAAAAAATCCAGGAATTAACGAACTCTTTAATTGCTAAGCTAGTAATGTTTTTTTTTTTATTATTCCTCGTCGTTAACATAGTGTTGTCCTGAGAACGGCTCGAAACCTAGTGACGTGGTCACAAACGTTTGTTTAACGTTATTAAAACGTTGGTGGTAGGACTAGTCGACGACCGGGCCGCGGGGACGCTAAGCCCCGGAAGCACCTCAAGGCCAAGGTAGGCATCCATCAGTCTCGGGAGACTTATGGAGTTACCCTCCAGTTGTCGGTCTGGAGTAGCCAAAGTAGGTTGATACAAGGGAGAGAAGCTGTTACCCATGCAGCAGGCCATACCCCTCCTCTCTCTCCACAGCGCCGAAAGCCTTCAATGGAAAGTCAAACACCAATAGCTTAAGTAAAAAAAAAAAGAATAACGTGGTTATAGAGCGCATGTGTGCCGTAGCTTAGTAGTCTACGTAAAGTTCCTCAGTTTTGAAGGATTTCCTTGAAGGATTTGAAGAAGGGGGGGGGCTGAGAGCTGTTAAGAGCCAATGGTGGTAGTTAATGATGGGTGGTTGAGGCATTAACCCCCTGGGGTACTAACCACCATCCCCCCCCCCCCCAAAATAAGCCATCTACAAGCATCTACGGCTGGTTTAGGGTCCATCGAGGGACCCATTAGGGTCAAATGGGTTTAAAATATTCGTCAAGGATCTAGGTGATGTGCTGGCGGGTCCCTCTGGTCATCAGGACTTCGCTGTTGCTTCGCTGTTGCTTCGCTGTTGGTTCGCTGGTGCTTCGCTGTTGCTTCACTGTTGGTTCGCTGTTGCTTCGTTGTTGGTTCGCTGTTGGTTCGCTGTTGGTTCGCTGTTGGTTCGCTGTTGGTTCGCTGTTGCTTCACTGTTGCTTCACTGTTGGCTCCCTGTTGGTTCGCTGTTGGTTCGCTGTTGGTTTGCTGGTGCTTTGCTGGTGCTTCGCTGTTGGTTCGCTGTTGCTTCACTGTTGATTCACTGTTGGTTCACTGTTGGTTCGCTGTTGGTTTGCTGGTGCTTTTCTGGTGCTTCGCTGTTGGTTCGCTGTTGCTTCACTGTTGATTCACTGTTGGTTCACTGTTGGTTCGCTGTTGGTTTGCTGGTGCTTTGCTGGTGCTTCGCTGTTGGTTCACTGTTGCTTCACTGTTGATTCACTGTTGGCTCAATGTTGGTTCGCTGTTGGTTTGCTGGTGCTTTGCTGGTGCTTTGCTGGTGCTTCGCTGTTGCTTCACTGTTGATTCACTGTTGGTTCACTGTTGGTTCGCTGTTGGTTCGCTGGTGCTTCACTGTTGGTTTGCTGTTGGTTCGCTGTTGGTGCTTTGCTGGTGCTTCACTGTTGGTTCGCTGTTGGTTCGCTGTTGGTTCACTGTTGGTTCGCTGTTGGTTCATTATATTATAGAATATATCGGTCATTTATATCGTGTACTGAACTATGTGGAATCCATGTTTCCGGATCCAAGGGAGCCGGTCGGCCGAGCGGACAGCACACTGGACTTGTGATCCTGGGTTCGATCCCAGGCGCCGGCGAGAAACAATGGGGCAGAGTTTCTTTCACCCTATGCTCCCCTGTTACCTAGCAGTAAAATAGGTACCTGGGTGTTAGTCAGCTGTCACGGGCTGCTTCCTGGGGGTGGAGGCCTGGTCGAGGACCGGGCCGCGGGGGACACTTAAAGCCCCGAAATCATCTCAAGATAACCTCAAGATAACCTCCCCCTAGTCTATCCTCTCGTTAAAATGATTTATTAATTGATTAATCCCTCTAGTTTAATAATTTTGGTTTAGACCAGTTGCAAGTATTGATATTTGCAATTAAATGATCCAAGTTATCTTGAGGTTATCTTGAGATGATTTCGGGGCTTTAGTGTCCCCGCGGCCCGGTCCTCGACCAGGCCTCCACCCCCAGGAAGCAGCCCGTGACAGCTGGCTAACACCCAGGTACCTATTTACTGCTAGGTAACAGGGGCATTCAGGGTGAAAGAAACTTTGCCCATTTGTTTCTGCCTCGTGCGGGAATCGAACCCGCGCCACAGAATTAAGAGTCCTGCGCGCTATCCACCAGGCTACGAGTATGTGTTATCTGAGATTGTAATGTCCTTAATTACTTTATTGTTTCTGATGATCTATTTTATGTCCTAGTTGGCTCTGTTATCAGCAAGTTGAGTGAAAATTGTTAACAGAATCTGAGTAGTTATCTGATCTGTGATTGGCTAGTTCCAGATAGATTTCGTGGTATAATTGTCCTCTAATCTCCATCTTAGACTGGACAGGTTGAAGTCTCCCAGGAAGGTAATATCAGATATTGGCTCTGGCAGGTTAATGAATTATTCTCTAAGGTGTTTTATCTGTTCCATATACCTGGAACATACCTGTAGAGGGTTCTCAGAGTTTCTCTTCTCCCTGAGCCCGGCCTGAGGAGTTCCTCAGGCCGGAACTTGTTCCGGAACAAGTCTTTATTTGACTTGTTCGTCAACAAGTCAAATAAAGACTGTTTTCGGGACTTGTTCCCACCTCTGTTTCATCAAACTGTTCTTTCTCAACGCTTGCTGTTCATATCAATTTTATAAACATTTGTTTTTCTACACAGGTGTTTTTAGGTACCTGTATAAACACTGTCATTATCGCAGGTGTTTAATTGTGTTCTCATTCCCACAGGGAAGCCCCAGCCCCTCGTCACGACGGAACAGCAGCGTCCTGCGACAGTGCGACTCGCTTGAAAATGTCTGCGACGGCCGCGACGAGGACCAGCTAGAGAATGGGCTTGGTGAGTCACCCCTTAAAGGCGGACAGTTTTCTTTGGTTGTCGGTAAGAAAATGGGTTATCTTGGCGTTGAAAAATTTATTATGCACCCTTTTACCTATCCTGTGGGTGGTAGTGGACCCCATACCCATCCTGTGGGTGGTAGTGGACCCCATACCCATCCTGTGGGTGGTAGTGGACCCCCATACCCATCCTGTGGGTGGTAGTGGACCCCCATACCCATCCTGTGGGTGGTAGTGGACCCCCATACCCATCCTGTGGGTGATAGTGGACCCCCATACCCATCCTGTGGGTGATAGTGGACCCCCATACCCATCCTGTTGGTGATAGTGGACCCCCATACCCATCCTGTTGGTGATAGTGGACCCCCATACCCATCCTGTGGGTGGTAGTGGACTCCCATACCCATCCTGTGGGTGGTAGTGGACCCCCATACCCATCCTGTGGGTGGTAGTGGACCCCATACCCATCCTGTGGGTGGTAGTGGACCCCATACCCATCCTGTGGGTGGTAGTGGACCCCATACCCATCCTGTGGGTGGTAGTGGACCCCATACCCATCCTGTGGGTGGTAGTGGACCCCATACCCATCCTGTGGGTGGTAGTGGACCCCATACCCATCCTGTGGGTGGTAGTGGACCCCCCATACCCATCCTGTGGATGGTAGTGGACCCCCCATACCCATCCTGTGGGTGGTAGTGGACCCCCCATACCCATCCTGTGGGTGGTTGTGGACCCCCATACCCATCCTGTGGGTGGTAGTGGACCCCCCATACCCATCCTGTGGGTGGTAGTGGACCCTCCATACCCATCCTGTGGGTGGTAGTGGACCCCCATATCCATCCTATGGGTGGTAGTGGACCCCCCATATCCATCCTATGGGTGGTAGTGGACCCCCCATACCCATCCTGTGGGTGGTAGTGGACCCCCCATACCCATCCTGTGGGTGGTAGTGGACCCCCCATACCCATCCTGTGGGTGGTAGTGGACCCTCCATACCCATCCTGTGGGTGGTAGTGGACCCCCATATCCATCCTATGGGTGGTAGTGGACCCCCCATACCCATCCTGTGGGTGGTAGTGGACCCCCCATACCCATCCTGTGGGTGGTAGTGGACCCTCCATACCCATCCTGTGGGTGGTAGTGGACCCCCATATCCATCCTGTGGGTGGTAGTGGACCCTCCATACCCATCCTGTGGGTGGTAGTGGACCCCCCATACCCATCCTGTGGGTGGTAGTGGAAATGGCTATGCCATTACGACTATATAGCACTGGGAAGGGGTCAGGATAAGGATTTGGGATGGGACGGAGGGAAAGGAATGGTAGGTTTGTGATTAACATTTGGTCAGCTGTCACGGGCTGCTTCCTGGGGGTGGAGGCCTGGTGGAGGACCGGGCCGCGGGGACACTAAAGCCCCGAAATCATCTCAAGATAACCACCAACATGGTTTCAGATAAGGAAAATCCTGTTCATAACTCCAAAACAGCAGTTTTTTAAGATAACGCCGAAGGCAGGGTGGGTAGGTTGTTTTCCATGGCTGTCAGAAAGACCTTAACACAGGTCCAACAATGTATTGTGTGGAAAAACTTGAGAATTAAGGAGCCGCCGCTGAAGAGGGAGTAATATTGGGTGAAAGAGAACTAGTCATGTATGAAAGATTATTATATCCGGTTAGGTTTGGCCGTGAGTAACGTTTCTTGTTCTTCATACATTCCTTGGTATGCAAAGACGACAGTGTATCGACACTACGTGGTGGTATGACCTCTTTTGGGGGTGGTATGACCTCTTTTGGGGGTGGTATGACCTCTTTTGGGGGTGATATGACCTCTTTTGGGGGTGATATGACCTCTTTTGGGGGTGATATGACCTCTTTTGGGGGTGATATGACCTCTTTTGGGGGTGATATGACCTCTTTTGGGGGTGATATGACCTCTTTTGGGGGTGATATGACCTCTTGTAGGGGTGATATGACCTCTTGTAGGGGTGATATGACCTCTTGTAGGGGTGATATGACCTCTTGTAGGGGTAATATGACCTCCTGTAGGGGTGATATGACCTCTTGTAGGGGTGATATGACCTCTTGTAGGGGTGATATGACCTCTTGTAGGGGTGATATGACCTCTTATGGACGTAAATCCATCCAGATCGCAGTTAAAAAAAAAATTAATAATTCTTGGCCCTTGTAAAATCACTTCTGAGAATCTGTTACGCCGTGAAGTGGTTCCCTGTAACTCGGTCACTAATTACCCCTGGTAACCTTGTTAGCCAATGGTGGCTTTGATCTGTTGCTTTAACTAGCGACTTTGACCGTGTTTACTGTGTACAGGGGGCTCATGTGCTGTATAGCAGGTTCCACTGTATCCTGGCTATCGTCGTGGCTGTTATCGTGGACCTGGACTCCCCCCTTCTACTGTAAGGTAGATCAGCCCGACGTTAACAAGTCCATTTGCTAACTGTCCAATTGGTGTCAGTGGTTCCCCCTTGTTAAATGACGGCGCTGCCGTGCCAGTCTCTTGGACGTGCCAGTCTCTTGGACGTGCCAGTCTCTTGGACGTGCCAGTCTCTTGGACGTGCCAGTCTCTTGGACGTGCCAGTCTCTTGGACGTGCCAGTCTCTTGGACGTGCCAGTCTCTTGGACGTGCCAGTCTCTTGGACGTGCCAGTCTCTTGGACGTGCCAGTCTCTTGGACGTGCGGCCGTGCCAGTCTCTTGGACGTGCGGCCGTGCCGGTCTCTTGGACGTGCGGCCGTGCCGGTCTCTTGGACGTGCGGCCGTGCCGGTCTCTTGGACGTGCGGCCGTGCCGGTCTCTTGGACGTGCGGCCGTGCCGGTCTCTTGGACTTGTTTCCAAGCATGGTTGTACGTCCGGCCTTGCGATTGGCTTCCTCGTTTCAAGAGAGGGTACGATAAAGCGATCGTTAGCGTCTAATGAGGCTTCGGACGCGATAATTAACTCAACGGTTATAAGTACGTTTAAACCGTTAGCAAATTCAAATTTCAAAATCTTGTTCTTAATGTGCAGTATACAAATTATTATTAGTAGTAATTTCCATGCTATGCTGTTATTATGACATTAACTAAATAATTCTTTGTTCTGTTCACTCAATTACAAATGTTTAAATATTTGAAAGTTAAGTGTTGGAATTTGAATTATGTAACGGTTTTGTAACCGCCGGTTCATGCGGCTCTCAATTTGAATTCCGGGAACATAGTTTTCAAAAGCATTGTATTATGTTTCTGTTATGTAATTGTTCTTTCATTCTAATTGTTAAGTAACGGTTAATTTAACGTTAACGGTTAAGTAACTGGGAGCCGGTCGGCCGAGCGAACAGCACGCTTGTCTTCTGATCCTGTGGTCCCGGGTTCAATCCCAGGCGCCGGCGAGAAACAATGGGCAGAGTTTCTTTCACCCTATGCCCCCTGTTACCTAGCAGTAAAATAGGTACCTGGGTGTTAGTCAGCTGTCACGGGCTGCTTCCTGGGGGGTGGAGACATGGTCGAGGACCGGGCCGCGGGGACACTAAAACCCCGAAATCATCTCAAGATAACCTCAAGATAACGGGTTGTGCGTTCGTATGTGTGTGTGTGTGTGATGGTATATGTTTGTACTCGCCTCACTAATGTGTCTGCAATAGTCGAATTTCAACTCTTGGACCCCAGCTTTTCCAGCCGATTTCCGACTTTGGGCATTTGACAAATGATATATTTCTATAACAAGGATCTATGGTGCTGGGCAGTGAATACATATTCAACTCTGCCTCGAGGAAAACCATCAACCCTTCCTATACCTGGTTGATGGGGTTCTGGGAGTTCTTCTACTGCCCAAGCCCGGCCCGAGGCCAGGCTTGACTTGTGAGAGTTTGGTCCACCAGGCTGTTGCTTGGAGCGGCCCGCAGGCCCACATATACCTGCTTGATGGGGTTCTGGGAGTTCTTCTACTGCCCAAGCCCGGCCCGAGGCCAGGCCCGAGGCCAGGCTTGACTTGTGAGAGTTTGGTCCACCAGGCTGTTGCTATTTCCCCCCCCCCCCATTCCCCTTACCTCATTACCGCCTCTCTCCCCTCATTCCTCTGCCTGAAGCAGGCACATTACGACCTCATTGGGGGTAAAATTTACTTCAATATTTCTCGTGTGAGTGTGAGAGCTTGTATGAAAGCAGTTTCTTTCTCCAAGTGGGCATTCTCTCGGCAGTTCAGTAATTGCGTCTGGAAAAGGCTTTAGTTTTTAGCATCGTATTTAGCCTAATATCTAGAGGATAATGCGGTTTTCTATATTATATACTTTGCGGGTTTTTCTAAGCAAGGCCGACGTATTTGCAGTTCAGTTACAAGAGGATTAAATTGATTAGTTTGAATCTGTTTTCTGGTTTCGCTAAAGTAGGTGCATAAGATCATTCATTTATACAGTGTGGAGGGGGGAAGGGGGAAGGGGAGAATGAGGGAGGTGGGAGAAGGCTGGATAAAACAAGGGGGAAGGGAGAGGAACGTTGACTTACTGGCAAAGGGAGAGATTAATGTGATTATTGAAGGCTTGTTCAGTAGAGTTGAGGAGTTCCTCGAGGTTCCGCTAACAAGATTACTCGATTACTCGGGTTAGGTGATTACTTTGGCGTGAGTCAACCCGTCGGACCGCGGACCCCGTCGGACCGCGGACCCCGTCGGACCGCGGACCCCGTCGGACCGCGGACCCCGTCGGACCGCGGACCCGTCCAAATCCCCGTCCCTTTCACCAGGCTGGCCAACATACTCGGCCCGTCCAGGCCCGGACGGGTCCTGCCGTCATTTCATAATTAACCTGTCACAGACAGATTTTTAAATTATGTTTTATGTTTAGTTCCCCGAGCCGTCTGGCCCGTCAGGCTGTCCGTGTATACGTACATCCACGTGTCCGTGTACGTCCGCGAATTGTAATTGAATGAAAACTTCGATAATATACCAAAATACACAAAAAATGGGTTACAGAAAATGAAAGAAATGCTGGATATTTCTGGGGTAACTTGTCTAAACTCAGGCGAGGCGACGACGGTCATCATTAAACAGCCCCAATAACATTCCTAATGGTCGTTATAGGCTAACATGCCTTTATACCTGGGTCTAAATGGTGTCATTTTGATGGGTAATAGGTAAGGGAGGAGCAATAGGGGAGGGGTAAGTGTAGGAGGGTGTGGCTAGGGTGTGGCCAGGTTATCTTGAGGTTATCTTGAGATGATTTCGGGGCTTTTTAGTGTCCCCGCGGCCCGGTCCTCGACCAGGCCTCCACCCCCAGGAAGCAGCCCGTAACAGCTGACTAACACCCAGGTACCTATTTTACTGCAGGGAAGTGTGAACAAGAGCCAGCGAGGTGTCTTGAGCGGCTTAAGGACTGAAAAGTCAGCCGGAAACTTGAGGTAACAAAGGCTTGGGAGGAGTCTTAAGACGTCTTGGGAGCCTCTGACTTTCCTATTGGGTAAATCTTTGTTTACGAAGGCTTTAAGTTGTTGCTGTTATGGGGGTTACTACTGTTGGTGGGGGGGGGGGGGGGGTGGTTGGTTAGAGGGGGGCCTGGCTCCCCGGAACCCCCTAAAAAGGTATTGGGGTGTCGATGGAGTCAGTGGTGGTGCAGGTCAACGTGTTAGGGTTAAGGGCCTGATAAGGTGGGGGGATGCCCCCCCACCTCTCCAACCCCCCCCTACTCCCCTTTCCGCCCCCCCCCCTACCCCCCTCTCCGTCCCCCTACCCCCCCTTTCTGCCCCCCTACCCCCTCTCCGCCCCCCCCTACCCCCCTCTCCGTCCCCCTACCCCCCCTTTCTGCCCCCCCTACCCCCCTCTCCGCCCCCCCCCTACCCCCCTCTCCGCCCCCCCCTACCCCCCTCTCCGCCCCCTTCTTCACCTTCTCCGGGGGGTTTAATTGCCACTAAAGATACACAGAGGATGTGTTATAGGCCATAAACCCTCTGTCATGTGTCCGCCTTGACCTTTAACCCTTGATCCCTGACCTTTGACCCCTGACCTGCCACACCCCGCCCTGGCCCTGCTTTGGACACGTGTCGGATACACTGTGTAGCGCAGCGGGTGTATGTGTCTTCTATGTGTGACACTGTGTTGAATGTATCGTATTCTCCTCCTAGTCTTTAGGCCTACTACTGACATCCCCCCCCCCACACAGGCTGTAATCCACAGGTGAACAGATGCATCAGGTGAAGGGAAACGAGCACAATTGTTTGTCCTATCCGGGGATTGAATCCGGGTATCTTGAGTTATAAGCCGAGGACGTAGACTACTGTGCTACAGGGGGAGAGTGGGGGTTGAGTTCTGGGGTGGGTTGGGGAAAATAGGGAGGGGAAAGTGGGAAGGAAGGCTGGAGGAATGGGAAGTGTGCCTTTGTGTGCATCACGAACAATGGGACGGGTGGGACCCATCCCGGGCACCTTTCTGCACCTCAGAGCCGACACCCCGGGCCCCAATTTCATCCAATTTCTTCACTTTCACAAGTGCTTGTGAGGGTGTAGCCGGAGCGGCGTGGAGGACGACCTCTTCCTCAAGCGTCATCTCCGCCCTCATGAGTGGCAGCAGTAAGAAAAGAAAGTCGTAATGCGCCACCTTTGTCGACAGTGTGAGCATTGAGGTAGTAGAGACGTCAGTGTGTCAGTACATCCTGGCAACCTTCCGTGTACTAAACTACTCTTCCTTGGGGGGTTGAGCTTCGGCTCTCTAGTCCCGGCTCTCAATTGCCAGTCAAGTGGTGTACAGAGAGAGAGAGAGCTATCGGGAGAAAGCGCCAAGTCATTACGACTATATAGCACTGGGAAGGGGGTTAGGATAAGGATTTGGGATGGGACGGAGGGAAAGGAATGGTGCTCCAACCACTTGTGTGGACGGTCTCGGGGGATTGAACACCGATCTGCATGAAGCTAGACCGTCAGGTTATGTTTGAAACTGTGTGTGGAGTCTGCCTCCACCACTGTACTTCCTAGACAATTTAACTTTCTAATGCCTCTGTAGCTCATTTGGGAACTATAGGTTTCCACCCATGTCCCATTGTTCATGTACCATCTTTGTAAAATATTGTTATTATCTACCCCGATAAATTACCTGTAGGATCTTGTATGTGGTAATCATGGCTCCTCTACCTCTTCAATCTTTCAATATGTAGCCAGTCCTTGCACTCTTGTCTCAGCTGTGGGACTAGTCTGGTGTGAATGTCTCTGAACATTTTCCAACTTCGTTCTGTGTTTCACCAAATATAGATTCCATGCTTGAGCTGCATACTCCTTGGTTGGTCTGATGTATGTGATAAGCAAAGTTCAGAATGATTTCTTACGCAAACATTTATAGGCAGGTGTTATATTGGCCAAGATAGCATACGCTGCTGATGATATCGTCTTGATGTGGGCTCCCAGAGACAGGCTTAGTGTGATAGTCTCCCAAATCTTCCCGGACGCAGGTTCGAATCCTCGTCACGGCCCTTGTGAATTTGTTTGTTTAATCTATTTTTTATACTGTTTCTGGTCTCCTGCTGTTCAACACCAAGTTTTATTACTTTGCAATTATTCAAGTTGAAGTCTAGAGACCATTTGTTTGACCATTCTTTCAGTTCAGGTCTCTCACTGTCTTATGTTTTAGCCCTATCTACAATTTTTGCATCGTCAGCAAACATTGAGATTTTATATATAGACATTTTATAAATAGAATAAATATATAAATAGACAAACATATATATAAATAGACAAACATATATATAAATAGACAAATATATATATAACAAATATACAAATATATAAATACAAATATATAAATAGACAAACATTGAGAAGATTTTATAAATAGATCAGAAACAGGAGAAGTGTTGCTACTGAATTGTGTCCTGGACAGGAGGTGATATCTCGCCACTCTGAGATCCCGTCCCTCACAATAACTGTCTGTCTTCTGTTGCTTAGGTACTCCTTAAACCCCTGGAGCACCTTACCTCTCACTCCTCCTTAGTTTCCCAACGTATGCATCAGTTTCTTAGTGTACTATGTCAAGGGCTTTTTGATAGTCGAGAAATATGCAGTCACTCCTCTGTGTTGTCTAAATGTTATCACCCTAAATGTTATCGGGGAGCCGGTCGGCCGAGCGGACAGCACGCTGGACTTGTGATCCTGTGGTCCTGGGTTCAATCCCAGGCGCCGGCGAGAAACAATGGGCAGAGTTTCCTTCACCCTATGCCCCTGTTACCTAGCAGTAAAATAGGTACCTGGGTGTTAGTCAGCTGTCACGGGCTGCTTCCTGGGGGTGGAGGCCTAGTCGAGGACCGGGCCGCGGGGACACTAAAAAGCTCCCGAAATCATCTCAAGATAAGATGATATGCAAGTTACGGACACGGACCTGTAATTCAATGCCTCCTGGCTGTCTCCGATGTATTATACACCTATTGTATCCCATGATACACCACAGAGAGACACGCATAGTGCTTCAGCTCCATCCTTTAGTAGCTATAATAAGATTGATCCCAACACCTGTCTGCTCCAACAGCAGCTGTTCAGTTTACCGCCGCCGGCTTTCAGTCCCCCGGCACTTATCCTTGCTCTATCGTCAAGATCACCTGGACTGTTGTGGAGTGCCCCACGCACCTCCTTTAGTGCTGGTTGTGAGAGGCGAAGCGTCCATTGTCCGGTATAGATGACGTATGGAAATATGTGGATATTTCATATATATATATGTGAAATATCCACATACATGAAATATGTGGATAGAGGAAAATGCTGTATACACAGCCCCTTTCTCACTGGTATTTTGGGCTGGCAGGCTGAGTGGGGCTGTCCTCTATCCCCTAGCCACGTCCCTGTCCCCCCTAGCCACGTCCCTGCCACACACTGACCCCTGTGGGGTCACCCCTACAGGCTCTGGTGTGACCCCAACTTAAACCCAATTTAGTAGATTCAGGCGAAGTTAGTCTATCCTGGATTTGGGCGACATATATGGCGGGTTGGTAATTGTAGCGGCGATGAGTTGATGATTTTAGAGTTGATGAATGGTGCTTCTGATTGGAATGTTGTTTTTTGAGAGGGAGGGAGGTGGGGGGGGGGGTGTAAATTAAGGGTGTGAAAAGTTTAAAAGGTAGATTTAATGTGACTAATTGGCCCCGTGTGTGTGTGTGTGTGTGTGTGTGTGTGTGTGTGTGTGTGTGTGTGTGTGTGTGTGTGTGTGTGTGTGTGTGTGTGTGTGTGTCTCTGTCTCTGTCTCTGTCTCTGTCTGTCTCTGTCTGTCTCTGTCTGTCTGTCTGTCTGTCTGTCTGTCTGTCTCTCTTCCCCCCTCAACTTTACTCAAAGATTTGTTTTTCCCCCAAGTTGTCCCTGCCTATTTCCCCCCCTCCCCCCTCGGGCGGGGATATTAAGGCAAGTTTCCCCCACCGAGTCCCAAAATGTCCCCCAAATATAGCTTTCGCTCGTGGAAAAATTTGCATGAATATGGCCGTCGTTTCATTCGCTTTCATTCATCTTTCATAATTTAGCGTCGGGGGAATTTATTCTCTTTGGCCGCAGGCGTCGTGTGTGTGATGAATTAAATGATGAATAATTTTATCCTCGCGGAAATTTATTCAGGAGATGAATAATGCGAATATTTTTAGTCCAAAAGTTTTTTTTCCGAATATTTTTTTTAGTACGAAAGTTTTTTTTTCCCCCCGAATATTTTTAGTTCGAAATACTTTTTTTTCGAATATTTTTTTAGTTCGAAATATTTTTTTTCCAGAATATTTTTAGTCCGAAATACTTTTTTTTTTATCGAATATTTTTTTTTAGTCCGAAATACTTTTCTTCCGAATATTTTTAGTCCGAAGTTTGATACATTTTGGACCAAGAAAATTGCCGTAATGTTTCGTTGATTTTAAATATTTCGTGTCAGGCGGCGGGAACGATTGGGCTTTTGATTTATTTCAAGTGTGTTGTCACGTGAAGTGTGTCTTGGTTACAGCGACTGTATTATGGAGTGTACAGTGCCTTGGATACAGTGACACCCCTATCGTCATAAGGACCAAAGTAAACCTCAGTAGTTTCCTATCTTCTACTAACTCCTAAGGTATACTTCACAACCCTCAATGTCTCCTATACTAATATTTTCTACCACTCTACACAACTTGGTCCAAAACGTCGTAGTTTCTTGTATATTCAGACTTGTTTAAGTCCAAGAAACCTTTGAGTTCTCTCTCTCGAATTCCGTGTCTGAAAGTAATCCGGGTAAAGTAATCTGTGTAATCCTTCTTACGTTCTCTGCTAATCCAGTTGGGTTAGTTAAATGAATGTTTAACTACCATCTTAGCTGACGTAAGATGGTAGGAAATGTCTCAATTCTTTGATTATAGGCCAATTCTCCCTTCACACACAGAGATCACACTAACGTGATGCATCAAATGAACAAATCCACAAGGGCCGTGACGAGGATTCGAACCTGCGTCCGGGAGCATGCCCAGACACAGTCGATTAAGGCAGTGTCTGGGATGCTCCCGGACGCAGGTTCGAATCCTCGTCACGGCCCTTGTGGATTTGTTCAATTCTACCTTGTTTAACAGGCTGTGACTGTTATCTTAAGTGACTGGTCTGTGACTGCTGAAGATAATGAGACTAATCGAGTTAGTCGATTAGTCTCATTAACTTATTTGCCGGTCGGCCGAGCGGACAGCACGCTGGACTTGTGATCTTGTGGTCCTGGGTTCGATCCCAGGCGCCGGCGAGAAACAATGGGGCAGAGTTTCTTTCACCCTATGCCCCTGTTACCTAGCAGTAAAATAGTTACCTGGGTGTTGGTCAGCTGTCACGGGCTGCTTCCTGGGGGGTGGAGGCCTGGTCGAGGACCGGGCCGCGGGGACACTAAAGTCCCGAAATCATCTCAAGATAACCTCAAGAAGGGGAGTTAGGGGGGGGGGCGGCAGCGAAGAGAATAGTGTAGAGGAGATAATATAAAAATTGACCCCTGAATCTAATGCTGTTTTAAACAGTGTTCGCGAGATGCCCTTTAGTGTGAGTGCGTCTGTTGGGTGAGGGCGGTGAGTCCGTGTGTTTGGGGGAGGGAGGGGGGGGATTTGAGTGCGTGCGTGCAAGTGTGTATGTACCCATGTTGGTTGTATTTGCGGGAGTTGAGCTTCGGCTCTTGGGTTTTCTAAGTCCTTAATCTACTGGTGAAGAGATACCACGGCATGTTTGGCTCTTCCATATCCGCATTAAAGTGGTTTAAATAACACAATTAACTGTCACAACTGCAAGAACAATGAGAGGTTGGATAAGAAGAACCTTGCGAACAATAAATACCATAGCAATGATACATTTTAAGACACTAGTGCACTATAAAGTTGAATATTGTCGTATACCAACAGCTTCATTCAAAGCGTGCAAACATTCGACCGTGGAGACGGTCGGCCGAGCGGACGGCACACTGGACTTGTGATCCTGTGGTCCCGGGTTTGATCCCGGGCACCGGCGAGAAACAAAGGGCAGAGTTTCTTTCACCCTATGCCCCTGTTACCTAGCAGTAAAATAGGTACCTGGGTGTTAGTCAGCTGTCACGGGCTGCTTCCTTGGGGTGGAGGCCTGGTCGAGGACCGGGCCGCAGGGACACTAAAGCCCCGAAATCATCTCAAGATAACCTGCTATAATCCACTGGGAACATCTGAATTATTGGGAGCGATTATATGTGTAAATCTGTACTCCCTTGAGCGCAGGCGGGAGAGATACATAATAATTTACACATGGAAAATATTAGAGGGGCTGTTGCCAAACCTGCACACAGAAATAACACCACGTGAGACCAGAAGACATGGCAGGATGTGCAGAATACCCCCGTTGAAGAGCAGAGGTGCAACAGGTACTCTGAGAGAGAACTATCAACATCAGAGGCCCGAGACTGTTCAACACGCTTCCACTACACATAAGGGACATAACTGGCCGACCCCTCACAGTGTTCAAGAGAGAACTATCAACATCAGAGGCCCGAGACTGTTCAACACGCTTCCACTACACATAAGGGACATAACTGGCCGACCCCTCACAGTGTTCAAGAGAGAACTATCAACATCAGCTGCTCTCAACTAGTGAAACCAGGTTTAACTTCTTAGGTCTTCCTTGTAACTTGTACTTCTCAGCTCCGGGACCAGTCTGTTGCAACCCGTTCTCGCACCTGTTTATAGTCAATATCTTGTTTATAAATAAGTGCATATGTGATATAGTAATTTATTGTGAATGAGTTTACCTTGAAAAGCTAGATAGAAAACCACAACCTAACCTAACCTTCTTAGTATGTTAAGATATTACAATTAGTACTGAACCTATTCCTATATTGATATTACAGTTTTATAAAAATAATAAAACAAAACTAAAATATTTAAATAAATTGTAAAGTAACTCAGGATATTGTCAAATTTTGTATAAAATCTCTATTGTTTAATAAAACTGAGAGGAAAAGTTAGTGCCTTGAAAATAAAATATGGCTTGGAATATATCACATATTTACTTATTTATAAGTGAAATAGTGACTAAGCAGTAAGTCATATATGTGCTGTCTATGACTTGGAATATGTCACATATTTACTTATTTACAAGTGAAATAGTGACTATAAGCAGTAAGTCATATATGTGCTGTCTTGTGTGAGAGTGGGTTGCTCTGTTGGCACCCCCTCGCTCCTTCTCCAGCACGAGTTGAACTGTATGTTTAACACTTCTCTAACCCTGTCCATGGAGGACAGAAGAAAATGTATATATGCTGGTTAGCATTGTAAATGCCCGGCCACGTCTGTGGTAGAAAATAATAATAATAATAATAATAATAATAAAACAGGACGAGGACGACTCCAAGATGGTGCTATACACACTCAACTGACCTGGGACCAGATTCACGAAGCAGTTGCCCAAGCACTTACGAACCTGTACATCTTTTCTCAATTTTTGACGGCTTTGTTTACAATTATTAAACAGTTAATGAGCTCCGAAGCACCAGGAGGCTATTTATAACAATAACAGTTGACTGGGAAGTTTTCATGCTTGTAAACTGTTTAATAAATGTAACCAAAGCCGTCAAAGATTGACGAAAGATGTACACGTTCGTAAGTACTTGCGTAACTACTTCGTGAATCTGGTCCCTGGTCTGTTTCAGAGACTGGCTACAGCTTCGCTGTAATACAAAATCAATTTTTTGTGTGTATCTACGATTACAGGAGGATTTCCTCTCCCATGTGATACCTGGTGTCCGGCTTCTTGTTTCACTTCATTGCATTGCACTTGAGTTGAACTCTATTAGCCATATGAGGGAACCTACTTTCATTGTGTCTTGAAGTAGTTTCTTGGAGTCTTCCGTTGTGTCTATCCTCTTCGTAATTATGGTATCATGAGGGAACATTGAGAGGAAGGAATCTATCCCCTCTGGTAGATTTTTTATACATCAGAAACAACATCAGTCCCAGTACTGACTCTTGGGGAACGCCACAGGTAACTTCCTGCCACTCTTAGGAGTCGGCGTACGATCTAGACGCTGTCGTTGGCCTTGTCGCCGGTGTCTGGCGCTCCTCAGACCAACACGACGACAATCAGACGGTTAACTGTTCCTTACTGTCGTCTCCTCCTGTCAGGTCGTTCCCTCTACACCAGAAAAAAGACGACAGAGGCATCTTGGAGAGGTCGGCTCGTGGTCGTCTTTTGGTCGCCCCCCTGTGGTCGCCCCCCTGTGGTCGCCCCCCTGTGGTCGCCCCCCTGTGGTCGCCCCCCTGTGGTCGCCCCCCTGTGGTCGCCCCCCTGTGGTCGCCCCCCTGTGGTCGCCCCCCTGTGGTCGCCCCCCTGTGGTCGCCCCCCTGTGGTCGCCCCCCTGTGGTCGCCCCCCCTGTGGTCGCCCGCCTGTGGTCACTCCCCTGTGGCCGCCGTCCCCTGTGGTCGTCCCCTGTGGCCGCTGTCCCATGTGGCCGCCCCCTGTGGCCGCCCCCTGTGGCCGCCCCTGGTGGCCGCCCTTGTGGCCGCCCCTGTGGCCGCCCCTACTGCAAGAATCATGATATTAAAACCATTTCTTAAAACTATATAGTTATTATTTATTTAAATATTGGACAACCTTTTGAAGCTCGGACAGTGGGTGACGGGGCCACGGGTGTGTGACGGGTGTGGGGCCACGGGTGTGTGACGGGTGTGGGGCCACGGGTGTGTGACGGGTGACACACCCTCACCCGTCACACTGATTGGCGTTGATTTACGCCCCCAATCACCAATCGCCTCTACCGTCAATTGGGGTTATCTTGAGATGATTTCGGGGCTTTTTAGTGTCCCCGCGGCCCGGTTCTCGACCAGGCCTCCACCCCCAGGAAGCAGCCCGTGACAGCTGACTAACACCCAGGTACCTATTTTACTGCTAGGTAACAGGGGAGCATAGGATGAAAAACTCTGCCCATTGTTTCTCGCCGGCGCCTGGGATCGAACCCAGGACCACAGGATCACGGGTTCGATCGGGGTACTTGAACACTTTACCCCTAGCAAACACCTGGGTCTGTGTATCAAGTTGGGCGAGAAGAGAGAGAGAGGGTGCAGGCACTGACAAGACGCCGGCATTGGGGGGTATATACACGTCTATCAACGCCCTTCATCAACTCGTCCGTATCGGCGCTCGTCCGGCCGACACAGCGACGCCGTCGAAGCACAGAGGGACGAGTGAGACGAAGCCACGGCGTCACCCGCGCATCCGGACTCGATTTCCTTTCTATCTAGATATCGCCAAGTGCCAGTTAAGAGACCGTATTGCCTGCCACAGTCTGTTTTACCTCCTCGTGAGAGAGACTCCCTCACTCTCTCTCACTCTCTCTCTCACTCTCTCGCGGCCAAGCAACTGACGCCACCCGCAGTGTCGCTCGGGCAGTGGCGGGTCTGGCAGATCGTCGCGCAAGATAATTGTCACCCCTCTACTGGCGGGAAGTTTTCGCTCTGACGGAGTCCAGGTTGAGTCCCAGTGGTCCAACCCCAGTGGCCCACACCCAGTGGTCCTCCAGTGTGGTCCACTTCGGTGATTTGCTCCCTGATTCAGTGTCCTCCAGTGAGGATCAGTTCTATAGTGATGCTTATCTAAGTCGCCTTTTCGAGTGGAATTTTAGATAAGATGCATACAGGTCATGAAATTGTGATTCAGTGCACTATACGCTTTTCAACTCAGTGAATCAGTGAATTATACGCCTTACAACTCAGTGAATCAGTGAATTATACGCCTTACAAATCGATGAATCAGTGAATTATACGCCTTACAACTCGGTGAATCAGTGAATTATACTCTTTCCCGTTCAGTGAATCAGTGCGATTAATGAAACCCAAAACAGTGAATCTGTGAATTTGACGCTTAATTACTCAGTAAATTGATGCGTTATACGTAGGCCAACAATGAATCACTGTATTATACACCCCCTACACTGTGAATCACTGTATTATACACCCCCACACAGTGAATCACTGTATTATACACCCCCACACTGTGAATCACTGTATTATGCACCCCCACACAGTGAATCACTGTATTATACACCCCCTATACTGTGAATCACTGTATTATACACCCCCACACAGTGAATCACTGTATTATACACCCCCCCACACTGTGAATCACTGTATTATACACCCCCCACACAGTGAATTACTGTATTATACACCCCCACACACTGTGAATCACTGTATTATACACCCCCCACACAGTGAATCACTGTATTATACACCCCCACACACTGTGAATCACTGTATTATACACCCCCCACACAGTGAATCACTGTATTATACACCCCCACAATGTGAATCACTGTATTATACACCCCCACACTGTGAATCACTGTATTATACACCCCCTACACTGTGAATCACTGTATTATACACCCCCACAATGTGAATCACTGTATTATACACCCCCCACACAGTGAATCACTGTATTATACACCCCCACACAGTGAATCACTGTATTATACACCCCCACACAGTGAATCACTGTATTATAAACCCCCTACACTGTGAATCACTGTATTATACACCCCCACAATGTGAATCACTGTATTATACACCCCCACACAGTGAATCACTGTATTATACACCCCCTACACTGTGAATCACTGTATTATACACCCCCACAATGTGAATCACTGTATTATACACCCCCCACACAGTGAATCACTGTATTATACACCCCCCACACAGTGAATCACTGTATTATACACCCCTCACACAGTGAATCACTGTATTATACACCCCCCACACACTGAATCACTGTATTATACACCCCCCACACAGTGAATCACTGTATTATACACCCCCCACACAGTGAATCACTGTATTATACACCCCCACACACTGAATCACTGTATTATACACCCCCCACACAGTGAATCACTGTATTATACACCCCCCACACAGTGAATCACTGTATTATACACCCCTCACACAGTGAATCACTGTATTATACACCCCCACACACTGAATCACTGTATTATACACCCCCCACACAGTGAATCACTGTATTATACACCCCCCACACAGTGAATCACTGTATTATACACCCCCACACACTGAATCACTGTATTATACACCCCCCACACAGTGAATCACTGTATTATACACCCCTCACACAGTGAATCACTGTATTATATACCTCCACACACTGAATCACTGTATTATACACCCCCCACACAGTGAATCACTGTATTATACACCCACACACACTGTGAATCACTGTATTATACACCCCCCACACAGTGAATCACTGTATTATACACCCCCACAATGTGAATCACTGTATTATACACCCCCACACTGTGAATCACTGTATTATACACCCCCTACACTGTGAATCACTGTATTATACACCCCCTACACTGTGAATCACTGTATTATACACCCCCACACAGTGAATCACTGTATTATACACCCCCACACACTGAATCACTGTATTATACACCCCCCCACACATTGAATCACTGTATTATACACCCCTCACACAGTGAATCACTGTATTATACACCCCTCACACAGTGAATCACTGTATTATACACCCCCCACACACTGAATCACTGTATTATACACCCCCCACACAGTGAATCACTGTATTATACACCACCCCACACAGTGAATCACTGTATTATACACCCCCCACACAGTGAATCACTGTATTATACACCCCCCACACAGTGAATCACTGTATTATACACCCCCCACACAGTGAATCACTGTATTATACACCCCTCACACAGTGAATCACTGTATTATACACCCCCACACACTGAATCACTGTATTATACACCCCCCACACAGTGAATCACTGTATTATACACCCCCCACACAGTGAATCACTGTATTATACACCCCCACACACTGAATCAGTGTATTATACACCCCCCACACAGTGAATCAGTGTATTATACACCCCTCACACAGTGAATCACTGTATTATACACCTCCACACACTGAATCACTGTATTATACACCCCCCACACAGTGAATCACTGTATTATACACCCCCCACACAGTGAATCACTATATTATACACCCCTCACACAGTGAATCACTGTATTATACACCCCTCACACAGTGAATCACTGTATTATACATCCCCACACAGTGAATCACTGTATTATACACCCCCACACAGTGAATCACTGTATTATACACCCCCTACACAGTGAATCACTGTAGTTCAGTGAATATCATCAGTCTTGAAGGGAAATAATTAACCCAGACCTTTTGGTACGGTCAATAACTGGGTGTTGATAATGCAATGATGTGAGTGTAAGTTGTAGGGTTACAGTGCCACTTTGAGGGCCACTTTGAGAGCCACCTTGAGGGCCACCTTGAGTGCCACCTTGAGTGCCACCTTGAGTGCCACTTTGAGGGCCACCTTGAGGGCCACCTTGAGGGTCACTTTGAGGGCCACCTTGAGGGCCACTTTGAGGGCCACCTTGAGGGCCACCTTGAGGGCCACCTTGAGGGCCACCTTGAGTGCCACCTTGAGGGCCAGTTAGAGGATCATAACACCATACTCAGCGCTGTGTATAGTGGCTGTGGTGATTGTAGCAGTGCCTGGGGGGGTATGGTGAGGTGCCGGCCTGGTGTATGGCACCTACTGCTGGCACTGTTTATGGAGAGTGCCAACACCTGACGTTTTGAATTAAAGATGAGGTCTGAGGGGCGCCGCGTTTTAGGTACCGAAAGACTTTCGTGATTGACAAAACTGTTGGTGTTGGCTGTATGCTGGCCTCCTCTCCCCCTCCCCCCACACTGTTGGTGGGGGGTACTGGCCCCCTTCTCCTCCCTGTTGGTGGGTGTGCTAGCCCCCCCTCCTCCCCCTGTTGGTGGGGGGGGGGGTGCTAGATAGGATGCTACAGTAACCTGGACTAAGATTCACGAACCATTAAGCAACATCATGCGAAACCGGTGCATCTTTCCATAATCAAGGCAGCTTCGTTTATATCTTAAAGTTGTATTTGAGCAGCCACGAGTCTGTTTAGAATGATTATCATCTTGGAATGTCGAATTTCGAGCTGGTGAGATGTTTAACAAGTGTAGACAATGTCGTCTTGAGTCTTGTAAGATGCACAGGTTTCGTAAACGATAAGGACCAGCTCCAGTCTACTCTAACGTGGTGGTGTTAGCCTCTGCTAACACAGTGCTGTGGCTCTGTTATTTTAAACTTAAAAAAAAAAAAAAAAAAAAAAAAAAAGCCCCTGTTCAGTTGTGCGCTCCCAGAAATAATGTTAGACTGGTTGTAAAACTGTTCTTGATGGTGTTCAGGGGGGAAACAGGGCGCATTAACTAGGTGTCACGGCTGAGAGGCAGTCAGCCGTCCAACCCGTCCTCGACTCAAGTCCATTCCATCCAGCGGTCGACCCCACAGACGCATTCATAAATTTTTAAAAGCCGTTCATTCAAAACAGGAATTTTCTCAAATGTAAATTAATATTATATTAGCATATTGTGCATATATAGGCATGGGTTAGGTTAGGTTAGGTGTTTAGGTTCTGTTGGCGATTATTTGTATTTGTAGTACGTGGTTTAACCATTTACAGCGTTGTGGTTCGAACACCAGTCGTCAGTGAAGCACTTGTTCCGGAAGTGTTCGGACGTCAGCAGTTGTGAGTCGTGTGTAAACTGTTTTTCATTCATAAACAGCTGGAAGGGTTTGGCGGGTGGCTGGAATGGTCTTTGGGTCTTTGTTTGGAGGACGGACTGCACAGAATTACCACACACTGCCCATTAGTGAACTACCCGGGCACCATTATGGTCTGTTGACCAGACCACACACTAGAAGGTGAAGGGACGACGACGACGTTTCGGTCCGTCTTGGACCATTCTCAAGTCGATTGTGATAGCTGGTTTGGTGCCTCACTTGGGTGCCAGCCAACTGCTTGTTCGATCGACCCTTCCTTATTTCCAGTATTCAGGGGCCAGATTCACGAAGCAGTTACGCAAGCACTTACGAACCTGGGGGCCAGATTCACGAAGCAGTTACGCAAGGACCTACGAACCTGGGGGCTAGATTCACGAAGCAGTTACGCAAGCACTTACGAACCTCGGGGCCAGATTCACGAAGCAGTTACGCAAGCACTTACGAACCTGGGGGCCAGATTCACGAAGCAGTTACTCGAGCACTTACGAACCTGTCCATCTTTTCTCAATCTTTGGCGGCTTTGTTTACAATTATTAAACAGTTAATGAGCTCCGAAGCACCAGGAGGCTGTTTATAACAATAACAACAGTTGATTGGCAAGTTTTCATGCTTGTAAACTGTTTAATAAATGTAACCAAAGCCGTCAAAGATTGAGGAAAGATGGACACGTTCGCAAGTGCTTGCGTAACTGCTTCGTGAATCTGGCCCCATGCCAGATCTACTTGCTGGAGCTCTGCCTCTGTTTTCCCGTACATCAATTAGATTCGTCAACAATATTGATTCCATATATATATATATATATATATATATATATATATATATATATATATATATATATATATATATATATATATATATATATATATATGTCGTACCTAGTAGCCAGAACGCACTTCTCAGCCTACTATGCAAGGCCCGGTTTGCCTAATAAGTCAAGTTTTCGTGAATTAATATATTTTCTCTAATTATTTTCTTATGAAATGATAAAGCTACCCATTTCATAATGTATGAGGTCAATTTTTTGTTATTGGAGTTAAAATTAACGTAGATATATGACATAACCTAACCAACCCTACCTAACCTAACCTATAAAGATAGGTTAGGTTAGGTAGTCGAAAAAACATTAATTCATGAAAACTTGGCTTATTAGGCAAATCGGGCCTTGCATAGTAGGCTGAGAAGTGCGTTCTGGCTACTAGGTACGACATATATATATATATATATATATATATATATATATATATATATATATATATATATATATATATAATATAGTATAGTGCCATGTGGTGCTGGTCATGGTGCCATGCTGTGGCACTGGGCATATAGTGCCATGCTGTGGCACTGGGCATATAGTGCCATGCTGTGGCACTGGGCATATAGTGCCATGCTGTGGCACTGGGCATATAGTGCCATGCTGTGGCACTGGGCATATAGTGCCATGCTGTCCTATTGCTGTTAGTCTCGTGTGAAGGTGTTCAGTTCTCATCACAAACATTTGCGAAGCGAATAATTCAAAATTTACTGTAATAAAATTAATAATATTTATATAATCCAGCATTAGGTTCATTCTTAAATCTTCCGTAAGAATGACAAAATATGTATTACAGCGAGTGTGTCGCGTACACGTTGAAATATAATTGTTACAAATTTGTGGTTCTATAATTGGAAATAATTATTTCAGATGGAAATGATGTTAGCATACGAAGGAGAGATCGTTAAAGGTTAAAAAAAAAATGGATATGTTTAGGAAAAAACTTTTCAAGTCGCGTAAAAGTAAGCGGAAAGAGCCGGAAAATGGTGATAATCCGGACTTGGTGGTGGTCAAGCAAATTATTTTTGACCAAGAAGGGAAACCGGACAGCGAAACCAGCGAGGACGAGCGATTATCGTCGATACGTCGACGGACGTCGGACGGGGAACTGTACTCCCAGAGACGTCAGTCGCACATCAAGGAGGCTTTCTCGAACCTCTCCCTCAATACAGACAGACCCAAAACCGTCTACGAACTCGGCAGTCGAGGCAGAAGTCATGTTTTCGACGGTGTTATCGGTACTTTTGAAGGAGTCTACCGGAAGAATCGCAGTAGCGGAGATCCGGAGATGGTCTCCGCTCTTGAGTGTCCCGAGGGCGAGCTTGAGGACTTGGAGGCCAACATGCAGAGAAGGAAGTCCACTCAGTCGTGTAAGTCGTGGGGCGGCTCCGTCAGCAGTAGGGACGTTAGGATCCTAGTCGATGGGGTCCCTAGGGGCGATTCTGTGGACCACGACGATTCTGACGGCGGCTCCACCACGGACGACGACACGGACGTCACGCCCACGGACTTCACCTCGACGGACATCACGCCCACGGACTCTAAGGAAGAACTCTTTATCACAAACGGCCACAAGTTCGCTACAGTGAGGCGGCGACGACAGGACCTCTATGGACAAGGCTGTAGGCTCAGACTTCGCAGGTTTTCAAGAACATTAGGTAAAGTTTCTCTCATTACTTAGTCCAACCACTTGGGCTGGACGGTAGAGCCACGGTCTCGCTTCATGCAGGTCGGCGTTCAATCCCCCGACCGTCCACACAAGTGGTTGGGCACCATTCCTTTCCCCTGTCCCATCCCAAATCCTTATCCTGACCCCTTCTAAGTGCTAAATAGCCGTAATGGCTTGGTGCTTTCCCTAATAATTCCCTCATTCTCTCTCATTATTCGTCACATTAACATTTTCCCGGGTAAAGTATCATACAATCATCATGTTTATATGTAACTGGTTGATTTGTATACACAAGATTTACAGACAAAGTAGCGGCTTTAGTTCAATTTTTGTTCCTACTCCCACCGGCACAAGCTCGTTTACACAAGCTTCCCCTAAGAAAGTGTTGGTTTTCTTTGACTCGCGTTCTTTTGCGCCGCAGGGGTAACTTAAGTGGAAAGTTTTTGTCTCAAAACATTGGCATAGCTGCCTTATGGCGGGGACAGGAAGCCTGATGGCTTTGTGGTGATCCCCTCCCCCCCCGAGCCAAGAGGGGGAGGGGGTCGTTCCCACTGGTGAGGGGGGGGGTCGTTCCCATTTCACAATGTTGACACAACATAATTAACCCGTTTTGTCTTGGGACAGGCAGCCTGTGAATATATACCATAAACAAGTAATCTTCCATGGTGGAACCACTGACCCCCCCCCCCCGCCAGGAAGGAAACCCAAGATAGTTGCCCAAGTCTGTGGTAGCAGTTTACTGCTAGGTGAACAGAGGCATTAGGTGACATAAAACGCGCTTATTAACCATTTCAAGAACTGCAGCAAGAATTCATTTTGAGGGGTTGTCGTACCGTTTGGGCAGTGAAGACGCCCACAACAGCTGTCCTGCAACTCCTGCAAGGTGAACAGATGCATCACGTGAAAGGAATATTTAGCCGTTTAGACATTGGCCAGATATTAACCCCAGGATCCTGGGTTGAGTGTGTAGGCTACTGTGCTACAGCACCCAGTGTCAAGCTGGGTGTAATTGAATCATTAATTTCTAATTATTGTCCTCATTGATAAGAAAAGTCATGGTCTATCTTCCTGCTATCTTAGAGTAGTGGTAGTCGCGTATGGTTAGTCGCGTATAGCTAGCCATGTATAGCTAGCCACGTATAGCTAACCGCGTATGGTTGATTGGTTGATTACCTGGTTGATGGGGTTCTGGGAGTTCTTCTACTCCCCAAGCCCGGCCCGAGGCCAGGCTTGACTTGTGAGAGTTTGGTCCACCAGGCTGTTGCTTGGAGCGGCCCGCAGGCCCACATACCCACCACAGCCCGGTTGGTCCGGCACTCCTTGAAGGAAACAATCTAGTTTCCTCTTGAAAATGTCCACGGTTGTTCCGGCAATATTTCTTATGCTTGCTGGGAGGACGTTGAACAACCGCGGACCTCTGATGTTTATACAGTGTTCTCTGTTTGTGCCTATGGCACCTCTGCTCTAGCCACGTATGGCTAGTCGCGTATGGCTAGTCGCGTATGGCTAGTCGCGTATGGCTAGTCGCGTATGGCTAGTCGCGTATGGCTAGTCGCGTATGGCTAGTCGCGTATGGCTAGTCGCGTATGGCTAGTCGCGTATGGCTAGTTGCGTATAGCTAGCCACGTATAGCTAACCACGTATGATTCTCTCTACTTCACTCAGGTGATCAACAACACCTCGTCGGACTCATCAGATGAAAGTTGATGAGTCGGAGAGAGATTGGGAGTTTCTCACCACCAGAATGAACCAGACCTAAGGTGGCAGGTAGCTAGGTGTTAGTACCATAGCTGAATGTAATTGCGGTTATGGGTGGTGATGTTAAAGATTCGCTACCTGGAAGAAAGTTCCAAGTAGCACGGGCTATGGTGAGCCCGCAGTGCCTCTATGGGTGATTTGATATTTTGTATTAATCTACCATTACTGCTGACCACGCGATCGGTTATATAAATTAAAAAATATATATATATATATATATATATATATATATATATATATATATATATATATATATATATATATATATATGGGTGACTCCTGTAGTTTGCACCTTTTTTTTTGTATTTAGAGATAATGAGGCTACTGTATTGTGTAAGTAGCTGTATTATGTACAGTCATAATACAATTACTGTATTCTCATTGTATTATGTGTAAGTCTTGGCGTCTAGATGGAGTAGCAGGCCTGACAGATTGACAGTACTGTCAGTAATCTGTCTAGGGAGACCACAGACGAGTGTGTGTCAAGCGTGCAGCCCACTATCACATTGTGACCCTTACACATCAGATGAAACATGGCTGTTACATAACCTCTTAAATTATTTAAAGTTAACCTAAAGGCTGAATTTTTCAAGTTTTAATATTTCAGAAACACATATATCGAAGGATTATTTGAATATGCAAAATATTTAGGAAAGATTATAATAATATTATTAATTTATAAATACAGAGTATTAGAGTACAGTGATTTCAATTTCAGCATGTGACCGAAAACTTGCTTTCAAACACAGGTTTTCTAATGGGTATTAAGAGGCTTCCAATCAGGTTTTCTAATGGGTATTAAGAGGCTTCCAGACAGGTTTCTAATGGGTATTATGAGGTTTCTAAACACAGATTTTCTAATGGGTATTAAGAGGCTTCCAATCAGGTTTTCTAATGGGTATTATGAGGCTTCCAATCAGGTGTTCTAATGGGTATTAAGAAGCTTCCAAACACGTTCTCTAATGGGTATTTCGAGGCTTCCAAACAGGGTTTCTAATGGGCATTAAGAGGCTTCCAAACATGTTTTCTAATGGGTATTAAGAGGCTTCCAAACATATTTTCTAATGGGTATTATGAGGCTTCCAAACATGTTTTCTAATGGGTATTTCGAAGCTTCCAAACAGGTCCCTTCCCCTTCAAATCAACACCTAATGGGGTTGTTTATAACCCCTTAAGTGTCTTCGACCTAATAGCAATTTAATTTTAGAGTTGTCAGAGGTCTAAATTTATATTTTGTGAACCGCTGGAGCCGTGCTGAGGGTTCGATCCTCTATAAGGGCACTCGGATGAGAGGAATCACTTTCTCTCTAATTTGTATGATATCGAAGCCTTTCATTTGAATCTTCATTCAATTAGTGCGACCAGAAGTGTTCAGATTAATAATTGCTTTGTTGAGTCGTCAGGGGTGTAGCTGGGGTGTAGCACTGAGCTGGGGGTGTGGCTGGGTGTAGCACTGAGCTGGGTGGTGTAGCACTGAGCTGGGTGGTGTAGCTGGGTGTAGCACTGAGCTGGTGGGTGTAGCTGGGTGTAGCACTGAGCTGGGTGGTGTAGCTGGGGTGTAGCACTGAGCTGGGTGGTGTAGCTGGGGTGTAGCACTGAGCTGGGTGGTGTAGCTGGGGTGTAGCACTGAGCTGGGGGTGTAGCACTGAGCTGGGGGGTGTAGCACTGAGCTGGGTGGTGTAGCTGGGGTGTAGCACTGAGCTGGGTGGTGTAGCTGGGGTGTAGCACTGAGCTGGGGGTGTAGCACTGAGCTGGGGGGTGTAGCACTGAGCTGGGGGGTGTAGCACTGAGCTGGGTGGTGTAGCTGGGGTGTAGCACTGAGCTGGGTGGTGTAGCACTGAGCTGGGGGGTGTAGCTGGGGTGTAGCACTGAGCTGGGGTGTGTAGCTGGGTGTAGCACTGAGCTGGGGTGTAGCATTTGGCTGGGTGGTGTAGCACTGAGCTGGGGTGTGTAGCTGGGGTGTAGCACTGAGCTGGGGGTGTAGCTGGGGTGTAGCTGGGGTGTAGCTGGGGTGTAGCTCTGAGCTGGGGGGTGTAGCTGGGGTGTAGCACTGAGCTGGGGGTGTAGCTGGGGTGTAGCACTGAGCTGGTGGTGTAGCTGGGGTGTAGCACTGAGCTGGGTGGTGTAGCTGGGGTGTAGCACTGAGCTGGGTGGTGTAGCTGGGGTGTAGCACTGAGCTGGTGGTGTAGCTGGGGTGTAGCACTGAGCTGGTGGTGTAGCTGGGTGGTGTAGCACTGAGCTGGGTGGTGTAGCTGGGGTGTAGCACTGAGCTGGGGGTGTAGCTGGGGTGTAGCACTGAGCTGGGGGTGTAGCTGGGTGGTGTAGCACTGAGCTGGGTGGTGTAGCTGGGGTGTAGCACTGAGCTGGGGGGTGTAGCTGGGGTGTAGCACTGAGCTGGGGGTGTAGCTGGGTGGTGTAGCACTGAGCTGGGGGTGTAGCTGGGGTGTAGCACTGAGCTGGGGGGTGTAGCTGGGGTGTAGCACTGAGCTGGGGGTAGTAGCTGGGGTATAGCACTGAGGTGGGGGGTGTAGCTGAGGTGTAGCACTGAGCTGGGGGGTGTAGCTGGGGGGTGTAAGATAAACTGGCTTCGTTGGATTTTGTACGTTTCCGACCAGGCAAAACAGCTGCATTTTTTACGTAGTGAAAATAATAGTGAATAGGGCAGGGAACTATCAGGGAGATAGCACCAAGCCATTACGACTATATAGCACTAGGAAGGGGTCATGATATGGATTTGGGATGGGACGGAGGGAAAGGAATGGTGCCCAACCACTTGTGTGGACGGTCTCGGGGGATTGAACACCGACCTGCATGAGGCGAGACCGTCGCTCTACCGTCCAGCCCAAGTGAATAGCCATAAACAGTTTAATCTTCGGCTTTAATATACATTTAAATCTCCCTCTCTTGTAGTATAATTTAATTAATTTTGTCGGGGACAGAATGCCACAGGAACTCAGAATACAGTTTTGAAGAGTTTTGAGAGACAGAAAGGAACCGTTTGGGCATTTTTGGAGGCATGTCAAAGCTTACAGGGATAATCAGGGGTATAACTTCATATATTCATGGATAGATTTCTGTTTAATTACTTAGGAATATCCTAATGCACACTATTCTGGTTTAATGAGACTGTTAGTCGTTGTCTACCTGATCAACCAGGCTGCGACTCATACATCAGGCTGCTTGCAGCCGCGTCCAACAGCCTGATTGATCAGTCCAGCAACCAGGAAGCCTGGTCGACGACCGGGCCGCGGGGCCGCTACGCCCCGGAAGCACACCTCAAAGGTAGGTCATATAATATTTAAACTGGTTCTCACTTTTCTCATTTACGAGTGATCCATCATGCTGTTGCAGGCGTGGGCGTGCAGCCGGTGGTGTCCAACGCCTTCTCTCTCCCGCACATCAACCGGCTCTCGGATTATGAGGACGACCTGGCCCTCCACGACGCCCGCCCCGAGGTCGACCTCGACAATAATAATATCACTACTGCCTCCAAGCCTGCGTGAGTACCTGTGTAGCTGTGTGGCTGTGTCCTTGTGTGGCTGTGTCCTTGTGTGGCTGTGTCCTTGTGTGGCTGTGTCCTTGTGTAGCTGTGTCCTTGTGTAGCTGTGTCCCTGTGTCCATGGGTACCTGTGTGGCTGTGTCCCTGTGTGGCTGTGTCCCTGTGTCCATGGGTACCTGTGTGGCTGTGTCCCTGTGTGGCTGTGTCCCTGTGTCCATGGGTACCTGTGTGGCTGTGTCCTTGTGTAGCTGTGTCCCTGTGTCCATGGGTACCTGTGTGGCTGTGTCCCTGTGTCCATGGGTACCTGTGTGGCTGTGTCCCTGTGTGGCTGTGTCCCTGTGTCCATGGGTACCTGTGTGGCTGTGTCCCTGTGTGGCTGTGTCCCTGTGTCCATGGGTACCTGTGTGGCTGTGTCCCTGTGTCCATGGGTACCTGTGTCCCTGTGTCCATGGGTACCTGTGTCCCTGTGTCCATGGGTACCTGTGTGGCTGTGTCCCTGTGTGGCTGTGTCCCTGTGTGGCTGTGTCCCTGTGTCCCTGGGTACCTGTGTGGCTGTGTCCCTGTGTGGCTGTGTCCCTGTGTCCCTGGGTACCTGTGTGGCTGTGTCCCTGGGTACCTGTGTGGCTGTGTCCCTGGGTACCTGTGTGGCTGTGTCCCTGGGTACCTGTGTGGCTGTGTCCCTGGGTACCTGTGTGGCTGTGTCCCTGTGTCCATGGGTACCTGTGTGGCTGTGTCCCTCTGTCCATGGGTACCTGTGTGGCTGTCCCTGTGTCCATGGGTACCTGTGTACCTGTGTCCTTGTGTAGCTTTGTCCTCGTGTACCTGTGTCGTGTACCAGTCGTGTGTGTGTGTGTCATCCCAGAGCATCCGGTCCTAATGTATCACATCCTTTATATCCGGTTCCACATCTTTTCCAGCACATCCCTCGAATACGACCACTTGCTAGAGGGGGGGGAGGGGGCAGGTCCTCATGATAGTGGTGATAGCAAGATAACCTGGGTGGTGTAGGATAACAGCGGTGTTGCAAACGACGTGTTCTTTTAGGTGTTTCTTTGTTGTTCTGTTTCTCCCTTCCCAGGTACTCTTTCTGTCTCTTTGTCTCTGTCTCTCTGACTCTGTCTCTGTCTGTCTCTCTCTCTGTCTCTCTGTCTCTCTGTCTGTCTCTCTGTCTGTCTGTCTGTCTCTCTCTCTCTCTCTCTCTCTCTCTCTCTCTCTCTCTCTCTCTCTCTCTCTCTCTCTCTCTCTCTCTCTCTCTCTCTCTCTGTCTCTCTCTCTGTCTCTCTCTGTCTCTCTCTCTCTCTCTCTCTCTCTCTCTCTCTCTCTCTCTCTCTCTCTCTCTCTCTCTCTCTCTCTCTCTCTCTCTCTCTCTCTCTCTGTCTCTCTCTCTCTCTCTCTCTCTCTCTCTCTCTCTCTCTCTCTCTCTCTCTCTCTCTCTCTCTCTCTCTCTCTCTCTCTCTCTCTCTCTCTCTCTCTCTCTCTCTCTCTCTCTCTCTCTCTGTCTCTCTCTCTCTCTCTCTCTCTCTCTCTCTCTCTCTCTGTCTCTCTCTCTGTCTCTCTCTCTCTCTCTCTCTCTCTCTCTCTCTCTCTCTCTCTCTCTCTCTCTCTGTCTCTCTCTCTGTCTCTCTCTCTGTCTCTCTCTCTCTCTCTCTCTCTCTCTCTCTCTCTCTCTCTCTCTCTCTCTCTCTCTCTCTCTCTCTCTCTCTCTCTCTCTCTCTCTCTCTCTCTCTCTCTCTCTCTCTCTCTCTCTCTCTCTCTCTCTCTCTCTCTCTCTCTCTCTGTCTCTCTCTCTCTCTCTCTCTCTCTCTCTCTCTCTCTCTCTCTCTCTCTCTGTCTCTCTCTCTCTCTCTCTCTCTCTCTCTCTCTCTCTCTCTCTCTCTCTCTCTCTCTCTCTCTCTCTCTCTCTCTCTCTCTCTCTCTCTCTCTCTCTCTCTCTCTCTCTCTCTCTCTCTCTCTCTCTCTCTCTCTCTCTCTCTCTCTCTCTCTCTCTCTCTCTCTCTCTCTCTCTCTCTCTCTCTCTCTCTCTCTCTCTCTCTCTCTCTCTCTCTCTCTCTCTCTCTCTCTCTCTCTCTCTCTCTCTCTCTCTCTCTCTCTCTCTCTCTCTCTCTCTCTCTCTCTCTCTCTCTCTCTCTCTCTCTCTCTCTCTCTCTCTCTCTCTCTCTCTCTCTCTCTCTCTCTCTCTCTCTCTCTCTCTCTCTCTCTCTCTCTCTCTCTCTCTCTCTCTCTCTCTCTCTCTCTCTCTCTCTCTCTCTCTCTCTCTCTCTCTCTCTCTCTCTCTCTCTCTCTGTCTCTCTCTCTCTCTCTCTCTCTCTCTCTCTCTCTCTCTCTCTCTCTCTCTCTCTCTCTCTCTCTCTCTCTCTCTCTCTCTCTCTCTCTCTCTCTCTCTCTCTCTCTCTCTCTCTCTCTCTCTCTCTCTCTCTCTCTCTCTCTCTCTCTCTCTCTCTCTCTCTCTCTCTCTCTCTCTCTCTCTCTCTCTCTCTCTCTCTCTCTCTCTCTCTCTCTCTCTCTCTCTCTCTCTCTCTCTCTCTCTCTCTCTCTCTCTCTCTCTCTCTCTCTCTCTCTCTCTCTCTCTCTCTCTCTCTCTCTCTCTCTCTCTCTCTCTCTCTCTCTCTCTCTCTCTCTCTCTCTCTCTCTCTCTCTCTCTCTCTCTCTCTCTCTCTCTCTCTCTCTCTCTCTCTCTCTCTCTCTCTCTCTCTCTCTCTCTCTCTCTCTCTCTCTCTCTCTCTCTCTCTCTCTCTCTCTCTCTCTCTCTCTCTCTCTCTCTCTCTCTCTCTCTCTGTCTCTCTCTCTCTCTCTCTCTCTCTCTCTCTCTCTCTCTCTCTCTCTCTCTCTCTCTCTCTCTCTCTCTCTCTCTCTCTCTCTCTCTCTCTCTCTCTCTCTCTCTCTCTCTCTCTCTCTCTCTCTCTCTCTCTCTCTCTCTCTCTCTCTCTCTCTCTCTCTCTCTCTCTCTCTCTCTCTCTCTCTCTCTCTCTCTCTCTCTCTCTCTCTCTCTCTCTCTCTCTCTCTCTCTCTCTCTCTCTCTCTCTCTCTCTCTCTCTCTCTCTCTCTCTCTCTCTCTCTCTCTCTCTCTCTCTCTCTCTCTCTCTCTCTCTCTCTCTCTCTCTCTCTCTCTCTCTCTCTCTCTCTCTCTCTCTCTCTCTCTCTCTCTCTCTCTCTCTCTCTCTCTCTCTCTCTCTCTCTCTCTCTCTCTCTCTCTCTCTCTCTCTCTCTCTCTCTCTCTCTCTCTCTCTCTCTCTCTCTCTCTCTCTCTCTGTCTCTCTCTCTCTCTCTCTCTCTCTCTCTCTCTCTCTCTCTCTCTCTCTCTCTCTCTCTCTCTCTCTCTCTCTCTCTCTCTCTCTCTCTCTCTCTCTCTCTCTCTCTCTCTCTCTCTCTCTCTCTCTCTCTCTCTCTCTCTCTCTCTCTCTCTCTCTCTCTCTCTCTCTCTCTCTCTCTCTCTCTCTCTCTCTCTCTCTCTCTCTCTCTCTCTCTCTCTCTCTCTCTCTCTCTCTCTCTCTCTCTCTCTCTCTCTCTCTCTCTCTCTCTCTCTCTCTCTCTCTCTCTCTCTCTCTCTCTCTCTCTCTCTCTCTCTCTCTCTCTCTCTCTCTCTCTCTCTCTCTCTCTCTCTCTCTCTCTCTCTCTCTCTCTCTCTCTCTCTCTCTCTCTCTCTCTCTCTCTCTCTCTCTCTCTCTCTCTCTCTCTCTCTCTCTCTCTCTCTCTCTCTCTCTCTCTCTCTCTCTCTCTCTCTCTCTCTCTCTCTCTCTCTGTCTCTCTCTCTCTCTCTCTCTCTCTCTCTCTCTCTCTCTCTCTCTCTCTCTCTCTCTCTCTCTCTCTCTCTCTCTCTCTCTCTCTCTCTCTCTCTCTCTCTCTCTCTCTCTCTCTCTCTCTCTCTCTCTCTCTCTCTCTCTCTCTCTCTCTCTCTCTCTCTCTCTCTCTCTCTCTCTCTCTCTCTCTCTCTCTCTCTCTCTCTCTCTCTCTCTCTCTCTCTCTCTCTCTCTCTCTCTCTCTCTCTCTCTCTCTCTCTCTCTCTCTCTGTCTCTCTCTCTCTCTCTCTCTCTCTCTCTCTCTCTCTCTCTCTGTCTCTCTCTCTCCTCTCTCTCTCTCTCTCTCTCTCTCTCTCTCTCTCTCTCTCTCTCTCTCTCTCTCTCTCTCTCTCTCTCTCTCTCTCTCTCTCTCTCTCTGTCTCTGTCTCTGTCTCTGTCTCTCTCTCTCTCTCTCTCTCTCTCTCTCTCTCTCTCTCTCTCAAAATGGGGGGATTGGAGGAATTGATAAAAGGGGCAGTGTCTGGGATGCTCCCGGACGCAGGTTCGAATCCTCGTCACGGCCCTTGTGGATTTGTTCATTTTGTTGATAAAAGGGGGATTGGAGGAATTGATAAAAGGTGGATTGGAGGAATTGATAAAAGGGGAGATTGGAGGAATTGATAAAAGGGGGATTGGAGGAATTGATAAAATGGGGAAATTGAGGAATTGATAAAAGGGAGATTGGAGGAATTGATAAAAGGGAGATTGGAGGAATTGATAAAAAGGGGATTGGAGGAATTATCAATTCCTCCAATCCCCCCCTTTTATTAGAGGATTGGAGGAATAGGGGGATTGGAGGAATTGATAAAAAGGGGTGATTGTAGGAATTGATAAAATAGGTGAAATGAGATAGTGATGATTTATCTAATATATTAATTCAATAATCGTGATAATGTTTTTGACTAATTCTCCCCCCTCCCCCCCCCCCTCCCTACAGGCCCAAACGGTCAGAAAAGATTAAGAAGAGTAAATTGAAAAGACGGAGAGCTTACTACCGAACTCCTAAAGATGTAAGTACCCCTCTTTCACTCTTGTGTTGTTTCAAGCGCAGCCTTCACATGTCGCTGAGTTTGGGTGCGTGTAAATCTGAAATGTGTGTGTGTGGGGGGGGTTGGGGGGGGGGGATCTTCTTGAGGTTATCTTGAGATGATTTCGGGGTTTTAGTGTCCCCGGGGCCCGGTCCTCGACCAGGCCTCCACCCCCCAGGAAGCAACCCGTGACAGCTGACTAACTCCCAGGTACCTATTTAACTGCTAGGTAACAGGGGGGCATAGGGGGAAAGAAACTCTGCCCATTGTTTCTCGCCGGCGCCTGGGATCGAACCCAGGACCACAGGATCACAAGTCCCGCGTGCTGTCCGCTCGGCTTTTTTTCACCTCTGGGAAAACAGGTGTCAGACGTGAAACTGCTTTTAGCATCAATGTAATATGCAAATGAGCACAAAACTGTAACTTATAGTGGCCCGGGGGTGGCCCGGGGTGGCCCTTATTGTTTAGTGGCCCCGCAGGGCTTGAAGGGTCCGGCTATGGCCACGTCCAAGACTACGTCCAAGGGCCAGGGCCACGTCCAAGGGCCAGGGCCACGTCCAAGGGCCAGGGCCATGTCCAAGGGCCAGGGCCATGTCCAAGGGCCAGGGCCACGTCCAAGGGCCAGGGCCACGTCCAAGGGCCAGGGCCACGTCCAAGGGCCAGGGCCACGTCCAAGGGCCAGGGCCGCGTCCAAGGGCCAGGGCCACGTCCAAGGGCCAGGGCCAAGAACAGGGCCAGGACGCAGGAGCCGCCCGGCTGAAGATAATTTATACAATCTTGTCATGTTCAGCTGTCAGACACGGTTGTGCACGGTGTAACTGCCGCCTCGCTCCTCCCCGCCGACTTTGAAGGGATTCGAACCCTAGCCAGGGAGGATTGACTGGGCGCCAGTCCTCAGCTACGCCTCTAATCACCCCAGCAGTAATTATAGTCTTTCAAAGGGGGAAGCTTGTTAAGATATGACTAAAGAGGGAATGCTGTTTGGTTGGTAACAGGAGTCGGAAGTGCCCAAAAGGTTCGACGGCCACTTGTGATCCTGTGGTCCTGGGTTTGATCCCAGGCGCCGGTGAGAAACAATGGGGCAGAGTTTCTTTCACTCTATGCCCCCCCTGTTACCTAGCAGTAAAATAGGTACCTGGGTGTTAGTCAGCTGTCACGGGCTGCTTCCTGGGGGTGGAGGCCTGGTCGAGGAGCGGGCCGCGGGGACACTAAAGCCCCGAAATCATCTCTAGATAACCTCAAGATAGCCACTCCTCCAGGGCGCCTACAACTACTAGCCCTTGTTAGAGGACTTGAAAAGCATGGCCAGGTCGATATCTTAATCAAAAGAATACAGATTGAATGGTCGTTAGGGGGTCGTTAGCGGTGACCTCATTAGCGTTAAGGCTTTCACTCGAGGCTGCCTCATAGTTCCTGGTGGGGGGGGGGGGGGAGGGGGTACCTCACAGTTCCCCATAACCACAGACGTAGCCAGGCATTTACTGTGCTAACCAGCATGTATAATTTCTTCTGTCCTCTCTGGACACGGTGAGAGATCTGTTGAACATATTGTTCAGGGATGTGTTGAACAATCAACCACACAGGAGGTGATTGTAGTGCTTTTAATAGGCTTATGTAACCTACATGCATGAGTGCACAGATTTACGCCAGTAGGGGTTTGACCTGTAGTAGGTACTAGTGACCTGTAGGCCCTAGCGGACCTTGTAGGTCTTAGGGCCTGTCCCAGCGGATCTTATAGGTCTCAGGGCCTGTCCCAGCGGACCTTATTGGCCCTAGGGTCTGTCCCAGCGGACCTTATTGGCCCTAGGGCCTGTCCCAGCGGACCTTATAGACCCTAGGGCCTGTCCCAGCGGACCTTAAAAAAATATATAGACAACTATCAGGGCTTGACGACCGCCCTACCAATGGGCGCCTGGCATTCTGTTCGGTTCTAAGAACGTTCTGGAACTCCTGAATATTACAAAATGTAGAATGCTAGAATGCATTAAGCAACTGTAGATCCATTAAGCATTGATGAGAAGGTAAGGCAGATCACTAACGATACCCGAACAACGGTCGTGACTCTGAAATTACCCTGTTAACTGCCAGTCTTGTGTTGTAAGATAATCAGGTCGTGGTTCAGTGGGTAGAGCTTGCGTCTCGGGTGTCGAGGGGGGTGTGGGTTCGTATCCCCTCTCAGATCGACTCCGTGTTTCTTCCCTTTACAAGTAGGTAATTAGTGGTAAAGCTTAAGAGCCGTCATTGGTAATGACCTGGTTAAGCTGTAATCACTCTCACACCTTGCAGCTGTCATTGGCTCCTGCTGTATTTTGTAACAATAATTGGTAAACATTTTTTTTTTACCATTGGTCAGTCCTGACGTTCCTAGGAGCGTGGTGTTAGTGTAGTGTATACCTGTAGTGTATACCTGTAGTGTATACCTGTAGTGTATACCTGTAGTGTATACCTGTAGTGTATACCTGTAGTGTGTACCTGTAGTGTGTACCTGTAGTGTGTACCTGTAGTGTGTACCTGTAGTGTGTACCTGTAGTGTGTACCTGTAGTGTGTACCTGTAGTGTGTACCTGTAGTGTGTACCTGTAGTGTGTACCTGTAGTGTATGTTGGTGTAGAGTATACCTGTTGTGTATACCTGTTGTAGTGTATACCTGTAGTGTATACCTGTAGTGTATACCTGTAGTGTATACCTGTAGTGTATACCTGTAGTGTATACCTGTAGTGTATGTTGGTGTAGAGTATACCTGTTGTGTATACCTGTTGTAGTGTATACCTGTTGTAGTGTATACCTGTAGTGTATACCTGTAGTGTATACCTGTAGTGTATACCTGTTGTAGTGTATACCTGTAGTGTATACCTGTAGTGTATACCTGTAGTGTATACCTGTAGTGTATACCTGTAGTGTATACCTGTAGTGTATGTTGGTGTAGAGTATACCTGTTGTGTATACCTGTTGTAGTGTATACCTGTTGTAGTGTATACCTGTTGTAGTGTATACCTGTTGTAGTGTATACCTGTTGTAGTGTATACCTGTAGTGTATACCTGTAGTGTATACCTGTAGTGTATACCTGTAGTGTATACCTGTAGTGTATACCTGTTGTGTATACCTGTAGTGTATACCTGTAGTGTATACCTGTAGTGTATACCTGTAGTGTATACCTGTAGTGTATACCTGCAGTGTATACCTGCAGTGTATACCTGCAGTGTATACCTGCAGTGTATACCTGTAGTGTATACCTGTAGTGTATACCTGTAGTGTATACCTGTAGTGTATACCTGTAGTGTATACCTGTTGTGTATACCTGTTGTGTATACCTGTAGTGTATACCTGTAGTGTATACCTGTTGTGTATACCTGTAGTGTATACCTGTAGTGTATACCTGTAGTGTATACCTGTAGTGTATACCTGTTGTGTATACCTGTAGTGTATACCTGTAGTGTATACCTGTAGTGTATACCTGTAGTGTATACCTGTAGTGTATACTGCAGTGTATACCTGCAGTGTATACCTGCAGTGTATACCTGCAGTGTATACCTGTAGTGTATACCTGTAGTGTATACCTGCAGTGTATACCTGCAGTGTATACCTGCAGTGTATACCTGCAGTGTATACCTGTTGTGTATACCTGTTGTGTATACTTGTTGTGTATACCTGTTGTAGTGTATACCTGTTGTAGTGTATACCTGTTGTGTATGTTGGTGTAGAGTATACCTGTTGAGTATACCTGTTGTGTATGTTGGTGTAGAGTATACCTGTTGTGTATGTTGGTGTAGAGTATAGCTGTTGTGTATACCTGTTGTGTATGTTGGTGTAGAGTCTACCTGTTGTGTATGTTGGTGTAGCGTCTACCTGTTGTGTATGTTGGTGTAGCGTCTACCTGTTGTGTATGTTGGTGTAGAGTCTACCTGTTGTGTATGTTGGTGTAGAGTCTACCTGTTGTGTATGTGTGGTGGGCAGAGTCTACCTGTTGTGTATGTTGGTGTAGAGTCTACCTGTTGTGTATGTTGGTGTAGAGTCTACCTGTTGTGTATGTTGGTGTAGAGTCTACCTGTTGTGTATGTTGGTGTAGAGTCTACCTGTTGTGTATGTTGGTGTAGAGTCTACCTGTTGTGTATGTTGGTGTAGAGTCTACCTGTTGTGTATGTTGGTGGTGTTGTGTATGTTGGTGTAGAGTCTACCTGTTGTGTATGTTGGTGTAGAGTCTACCTGTTGTGTATGTTGGTGTAGAGTCTACCTGTTGTGTATGTTGGTGTAGAGTCTACCTGTTGTGTATGTTGGTGTAGAGTCTACCTGTTGTGTATGTTGGTGTAGAGTCTACCTGTTGTGTATGTTGGTGTAGAGTCTACCTGTTGTGTATGTTGGTGTAGAGTCTACCTGTTGTGTATGTTGGTGTAGAGTCTACCTGTTGTGTATGTTGGTGTAGAGTCTACCTGTTGTGTATGTTGGTGTAGAGTCTACCTGTTGTGTATGTTGGTGTAGAGTCTACCTGTTGTGTATGTTGGTGTAGAGTCTACCTGTTGTGTATGTTGGTGTAGAGTCTACCTGTTGTGTATGTTGGTGTAGAGTCTACCTGTTGTGTATGTTGGTGTAGAGTCTACCTGTTGTGTATGTTGGTGTAGAGTCTACCTGTTGTGTATGTTGGTGTAGAGTCTACCTGTTGTGTATGTTGGTGTAGAGTCTACCTGTTGTGTATGTTGGTGTAGAGTCTACCTGTTGTGTATGTTGGTGTAGAGTCTACCTGTTGTGTATGTTGGTGTAGAGTCTACCTGTTGTGTATGTTGGTGTAGAGTCTACCTGTTGTGTATGTTGGTGTAGAGTCTACCTGTTGTGTATGTTGGTGTAGAGTCTACCTGTTGTGTATGTTGGTGTAGAGTCTACCTGTTGTGTATGTTGGTGTAGAGTCTACCTGTTGTGTATGTTGGTGTAGAGTCTACCTGTTGTGTATGTTGGTGTAGAGTCTACCTGTTGTGTATGTTGGTGTAGAGTCTACCTGTTGTGTATGTTGGTGTAGAGTCTACCTGTTGTGTATGTTGGTGTAGAGTCTACCTGTTGTGTATGTTGGTGTAGAGTCTACCTGTTGTGTATGTTGGTGTAGAGTCTACCTGTTGTGTATGTTGGTGTAGAGTTGTGTATGTTGGTGTATGTTGGGTGTAGAGTCTACCTGTTGTGTATGTTGGTGTAGAGTTGTGTATGTTGTGAGTCTATGTTGGTGTAGAGTCTACCTGTTGTGTATGTTGGTGTAGAGTCTACCTGTTGTGTATGTTGGTGTAGAGTCTACCTGTTGTGTATGTTGGTGTAGAGTCTACCTGTTGTGTATGTTGGTGTAGAGTCTACCTGTTGTGTATGTTGGTGTAGAGTCTACCTGTTGTGTATGTTGGTGTAGAGTCTACCTGTTGTGTATGTTGGTGTAGAGTCTACCTGTTGTGTATGTTGGTGTAGAGTCTACCTGTTGTGTATGTTGGTGTAGAGTCTACCTGTTGTGTATGTTGGTGTAGAGTCTACCTGTTGTGTATGTTGGTGTAGAGTTGTGTATGTTGTGTATGTTGGTGTATGTTGGTGTACCTGTTGTGTATGTTGGTGTAGAGTCTACCTGTTGTGTATGTTGGTGTAGAGTCTACCTGTTGTGTATGTTGGTGTAGAGTCTACCTGTTGTGTATGTTGGTGTAGAGTCTACCTGTTGTGTATGTTGGTGTAGAGTCTACCTGTTGTGTATGTTGGTGTAGAGTCTACCTGTTGTGTATGTTGGTGTAGAGTCTACCTGTTGTGTATGTTGGTGTAGAGTCTACCTGTTGTGTATGTTGGTGTAGAGTCTACCTGTTGTGTATGTTGGTGTAGAGTCTACCTGTTGTGTATGTTGGTGTAGAGTCTACCTGTTGTGTATGTTGGTGTAGAGTCTACCTGTTGTGTATGTTGGTGTAGAGTCTACCTGTTGTGTATGTTGGTGTAGAGTCTACCTGTTGTGTATGTTGGTGTAGAGTCTACCTGTTGTGTATGTTGGTGTAGAGTCTACCTGTTGTGTATGTTGGTGTAGAGTCTACCTGTTGTGTATGTTGGTGTAGAGTCTACCTGTTGTGTATGTTGGTGTAGAGTCTACCTGTTGTGTATGTTGGTGTAGAGTCTACCTGTTGTGTATGTTGGTGTAGAGTCTACCTGTTGTGTATGTTGGTGTAGAGTCTACTGTTGTGTATGTTGGTGTAGAGTCTACCTGTTGTGTATGTTGGTGTAGCGTCTACCTGTTGTGTATGTTGTTGTAGCGTCTACCTGTTTGTATGTTGGTGTAGAGTCTACCTGTTGTGTATGTTGTGTAGAGTCTACCTGTTGTGTAGTTTGTGTAGAGTCTACCTGTTTGTATGTTGGTTAGAGTCTACCTGTTGTGTATGTTGGTGTAGAGTCTACCTGTTGTGTATGTTGGTGTAGAGTCTACCTGTTGTGTATGTTGGTGTAGAGTCTACCTGTTTGTATGTTGGTGTAGAGTCTACCTGTTGTGTATGTTGGTGTAGAGTCTACCTGTTGTGTATGTTGGTGTAGAGTACCTGTTGTGTATACCTTTTGTACTATACCTGTAGGTGTAAGTACCTTTAGTGTATACCTGTTGTGTAACCTGTAGTAGAGTATACCTGTATTGGTATACCTGTAGTGTATACCTGTAAGTGTATACCTGTATGTGTACCTGTAGTGTTTACCTGTATGTCTACCTGTTGTGTATGTTGGTAGTTTAGACCTGTCTTATACCTGTTGTGTAGACCTTAGTGTGTAGTTGTAGAGTCTGACCTGTAGTGTGTACCTGTATGGGTACCTGTAGTCTATACCTGTAGTGTGTACCTGTTGGTGTGTACCTGTAGGTCTGTACCGTTGTTTGTACCTGTAGTGTGTGGTTGTAGAGTCTACCTGTTGTGTATGTTGGTGTAGTGTATAACCTGTATTTTTCTACCTGTGTTGTATACCTGTAGTGTATGTTGGTGTAGATCTACCTGTTGTGTATGTTGGTGTAGAGTCTACCTGTTGTGTAACCTGTTGTGTAGACTGTAGTGTATACCTGTTGTGTATACCTGTAGTGGATACCTGTATGTCTACCTGTTGTTATGTATACCTGTAGAGTCTACCTGTTTGTGTATGTTGGTGTAGTGTCTCATACCTGTTGTGTATACCTGTATGTAAGATTCTCCTGTTGTGTATGTTTGTGTAGAGTCTACCTGTTGTGTACTGTTTGGTTAGAGTCTACCTTTGTGTATGTTGGTGACCTGTCTACCTGTTGTGTATGTTGGTGTAGAGTCCTACCTGTTGTGTATGTTGGTGTAGGAGTCCTACCTGTTGTTGTTGGTTGTAGAGTCTACCTGTTGTGTATGTGTGTAGAGTCTACCTGTTGTGTATGTTGGTGTAGAGTCTACCTGTTGTGTATGGTTGGTGTAGAGTCTACCTGTATGTGTATCACCTGTTGTGTCTTTGGTGTAGAGTCTACCTGTTGTGTATGTTGGTGTGAGTCTACCTGTTGTGTATGTTGGTGTAGAGTCTACCTGTTGTGTATGTTGGTGTAGAGTTCTACCTGTTTGTGTATAGTTGGTGTAGAGTCTACCTGTTGTGTATGTTGGTGTAGAGTCTACCTGTTGTGTATGTTGGTGTAGAGTCTACCTGTTTTGTATACCTGTTGGTGTAGAGTCTACCTGTTGTGTATACCCTGTTGGTTGTAGAGTACCTGTTGTGTATGTTGGTGTAGAGTCTACCTGTTGTGTATGTTGGTGTAGAGTCTACCTGTTGTGTATGTTGGTGTAGAGTCTACCTGTTGTGTATGTTGTTGTGTAGAGTCTACCTGTTGTGTATGGGTGGTAGAGTCTACCTGTTGTGTAGTGGTTTGTAGAGGTCTACCTGTTTGTATACTTGTTGTAGAGTCTACCTGTTGTGTATGTGTGTAGAGTCTACCTGTTGTGTGTGTGTGTAGAGTCTACCTGTTGTGTATGTTGGTGTAGAGTCTACCTGTTGTGTTGGGTGGATGTTGTTGTAGAGTCTACCTGTTGTGTATGTTGGTGTAGAGTCTACCTGTTGTGTATGTTGGTATGTAGAGTCCTACCTGTTGTGTATGTTGGTGTAGAGTCTACCTGTTGTGTATGTATGTTGGTGTAGAGTAGAGTACCTGTTGTGTATGTTGGTGTAGAGTCTACCTGTTGTGTATGTTTGTAGAGTCATACCTGTTGTGTATGTTGGTGTAGAGTCTACCTGTTGTGTATGTTGGTGTAGAGTCTACCTGTTGTGTATGTTGGTGTAGAGTCTACCTGTTGTGTATGTTGGTGTAGAGTCTACCTGTTGTGTATGTTGGTGTAGAGTCTACCTGTTGTGTATGTTGGTGTAGAGTCTACCTGTTGTGTATGTTGGTGTAGAGTCTACCTGTTGTGTATGTTGGTGTAGAGTCTACCTGTTGTGTATGTTGGTGTAGAGTCTACCTGTTGTGTATGTTGGTGTAGAGTCTACCTGTTGTGTATGTTGGTGTAGAGTCTACCTGTTGTGTATGTTGGTGTAGAGTCTACCTGTTGTGTATGTTGGTGTAGAGTCTACCTGTTGTGTATGTTGGTGAGTCTACCTTTGGTGTTGGGTAGAGTAGTCAGAGTCTACTGTTGTGTATGTTGGTGTAGAGTCTACCTGTTGTGTATGTTGGTGTAGAGTCTACCTGTTGTGTATGTTGGTGTAGAGTCTACCTGTTGTGTATGTTGGTGTAGAGTCTACCTGTTGCTGTCTAAGGTCGCTTGTGACCTTCCTGGAACTGTCTGGAGGAGCTTGAGGGAGTTTTATTGTAGGAGATCAACCGGTCAACCAGCGCCGCCTTGTTCTCTAAACTTTCTTCCAGTAGGAGTCTAGCATTACTTTCCCTGAACTTTCACTGCTCGGCCACCGACCAACCCGTTCTCGCACTTAGTCAATATTGGCTTATTTAATAAGTGCATATGTGACATACTAATTGGTTGGGAATATTTTAGTTTACCTTGAAAAGCTTCATAGAAAACACCGACCTTACCTAACCTTCTTAGTATGTTAAGATAAGCATCTTATTGCTTCGTAATTACAATTATTACTTAACCTATTATAGGTATAAGTTAAGTAATAATTGTAATTACGAAGCAATAAGATGCTTATCTTAACATACGAAGAAGGTTAGGTGAGGTCGGTGATTTCTATGAAGCTTTTTAAGGTAAACTAAAATATTCACAACCAATTAGTATGTCACATATGCACTTATTAAATAAGCCAATATTGACTTAAAGCAAGTGCGAGAACGGCTTGCAACGCCAGAGCCAAAATGGTTCGGCTCCTCCAATCATTGGTATCATTAGATTTGGGGCTCGTTAGTAGGGTCGTTAGTGCGTGGTTAGCGGGTTGTTAAGGTAGGGTTGTTAGAGCTTCAGAATAGTCAGCTAGAAATGAGGAGAGCGCTGCTTGCAGGGTCGATGTTCGATCCCCCTATGGCGGAAGTGATTGGGCACTCTTCACTGAAAGGGTGTGGTGAAACTATTGAGACAGTTGTCTAAAGTCTCACTTTCAGGACTGATTCCCGTGGCAGGACAGAAGCGTTTGGGCAACTATTCCTTTCACCTGATCATCTGTTCACCTAGCAGTAAACAGATACCCCGAGAGAGTGTTAGATAGTTGTTCTGGGTTGCAAGAAATATTATACAATTCTTAGGGTTGATGAGTCTGAATTTTTTGCTTGTTTGATAATAGTTTAATATTCCGTTGTGATGCAGCGGCTCCGCGTTGATTGGTCGGCTTAAATCAGCTAATCAGGACAATTATCATAATTTAGAATATATAATTGACCTGGATAATGACCACATGACGTGTTATAAACTTTGTTCTTATGACAATGACCATTCTCATTGGTACTGAGGAAAAAGGGAAAATAGTGAAAATAACTCTTAAGGTTATCTTGAGGTTATCTTGAGGTTATCTTGAGATAATTTCGGGGCTTTAGTGTCCCCGCGGCCCGGTCCTCGACCAGGCCTTCACCCCCCAGGAAGCAGCCCGTGACAGCTGACTAACACCCAGGTACCTATTTTACTGCTAGGTAACAGGGGCATAGGGTGAAAGAAACTCTGCCCATTGTTTCTCGCCGGCGCCTGGGATCGAACCCAGGACCACAGGATCACGTGCCCAGCGTGCTGTCCGCTCGGCCGACCGGCTCCCAAACTGCTGTATTCTCATGAAATTCTCAATGTAAACTGCTGTATTCTCATGAAATTTTAACTGTAAACTGCTGTATTTTCATGAAATTTTCACTGTAAACTGCTGTATTCTCATAAAATTATCAATGTAAACTGCTGTATTATCATGAAATTCTCACTGTAAACTCCAGCAGCAACAGGAAGGTAAACTCGAAGAAGTTTCATGGAGACTACAGTAATATCAGTCTGCTGTAAACTGGGAAGGTGGCTGTTGTAGGCGGAGAATACAGTAGTTACAAAATACAACTCTACGGAACCGGTCGGCCAAGCGGACAGCACGCTGGACACGTGATCCTGTGGTCCTGGGTTCGATCCCAGGCGCCGGCGAGAAACAATGGGGGCAGAGTTTCTTTCACCCTATGCCCCCTGTTCACCTAGCAGTAAAATAGGTACCTGGGTGTTAGTCAGCTATCACGGGCTGCTTCCTGGGGGTGGAGGCCTGGTCGAGGACCGGGCCGCAGGGACACTAAAGCCCCGAAATCATCTCAAGATAACCTCAAGATAACCTAACCTCCCAGGCGAGATAAAGGCTCTGAACACTTGCCCTGCGGAGCCACTCCATCAAAGAGAGATTGAAAGTTAAATATTAACATTTTTTAGTAAGAACTGAGAAAAGAAAATAATTAGATTGAGCGGCCTCGGGTCTGTCTTGACTGCTGAACATCGCTGACGTAAGACGTCTGATAAACGTCTAGACTGCTGAACATCACAGACGTAAGACGTCTGATAAACGTCTTGACAGTTTAACGTTATATAGACGTAAGCGATTCATAACGCAATTAACGTTGTCTTGACACAAGTATATAGAACAGCTAAGTTCACATTAAACTGTCAAGGAAAAGCTAATGAAACAGTCTCTCAATCGTATTGAAGGAGCAGAGGGGACATGATCACGACATAACTGGGAATTAAGGAAAACGGATGATGTGAACTACATAGACATTAATCATTCGCCAGCTCAACAAGTTAATTAGCACTGTATAAACACACTAACCCATCAAGTCCTCGACTCAAGTCCATTCCATCCAGCGGTCGACCCCACAGACGCGTTCATAATTTTTTCAACCCGTTCTCGCAAATTCGTAAAGTCAATATTGACTTATTAACTACGTGCATAGGTGATATACTAAACATAATAGATACCCCTAAAAAGATTCATAGAAAACAACGACCTTACCTAACCTTGTTAGTATCTTAAGATAAGCATCTTATTGCTTCGTAATTACAATTATTACTTAACCTATACCTATTATAGGTTAGGTAATAATTGTAATTACGAAGCTATAAGATGCTTATCTTAAGATACTTACAAGGTTAGGTAAGGTCGGTATTTTCTATGAATCTTTTTAAGGGTATCTATTATGTTAAGTATGTCACCTATGCACATATTTAATAAGTCAATATTGACTTATTAAATTTGCGAGAACGGGTTGATTTTTTAAATGCTGTTCATTTAAAACAGGAATTTTCTCAAATATAAATTATTATAATAGCATATTGTGCATATATAGACATAGGCTAGATTAGGTTAGGTGAGGCGAGGTTAGGTTAGGTGTTTAGGTTCTGTTGGCGATTATTTGTAGTACGTGGGTGAAGCATTTACAGCGTTGTGGTTCGAACACAAGTCGTCAGTGAAGCACTTGTTCCGGAAGTGTTCGGACGTCAGCAGTTGTGAGTCGTGTGTAAACTGTTTTTCATTCATAAACAGCTGGGGGGTTTGTCGGGTGGATGGAATGGTCTTTGGGTCTTTGTTTGGAGGACTAGCTGAATAACCATCTTATAAACTTTCGAGATCGATTTATAAATCTTAACTCGACTCCCTTACAAAAAGTCAAATCGGAAGTGACAAGGCTCTATGGTTCAGCTGTACCACAATTCTCATGTATAGAACACTTAGGTTAACACCGTTGTAAATGATTTACTCTGCTTTATGATGTTAATCCTGTTAGTGTTGGATTTACTCTGCTTTATGATGTTAATCCTGTTAGTGTTGGATTTACTCTGCTTTATGATGTTAATCCTGTTAGTGTTGGATTTACACATCAAATATCACCTTTATTCATTGAATACAATTTAAAGTCGCGACTCTGTACATGTGAATTTATTTTTTCATTTTGTTTATATATAGATTTTAAAGCTGCGTGCGAGCGTATTAAGTACTCGCCTAGTTGTACTTGCTGGGGGGTTGAGCTCTGGCTCTTTGGTCCCGCCTCTCGACTGTCAATCAACTGGTGTAAGGACTTCAGACCAGCAAGTGTGCGGACATTTGCGTGACTGTATAGATATCGTATGTTACCATACGGTACAAAATACGACCTATTAGTTGAGGGGACAGTATTGGGGGGGAAGTGGGGAGGGGGGGTTTAGACCCCCATCCCCCCCCCACTGGCGCCAGCATTCTGTCCAAGGAAAAATCATTTGATTGTCATGATTTAATTGTTGACGCTGTGTGTGTTAGTTTTGGCATTATTCTTGATTGTGGAGGTGTGTGGGGGTGATTGTGGTGGGTGGGGGGGGAGGGGTGGGCAGGAGAGGGTTATTCTGGCAGCCTGGGTACCGCCCCCTACCACACCGCCCCCTACCACACCGTCCCCTACCACACCGTCCCCTATCACACCGTCCCCTACCACACCGCCCCCTACCACACCGCCCCCTACCACACCGCCCCCTACCACAATGAACCCCTCTGAGGATTATATCCACGGTCATTCTCCCCCCCCCCCCTCCCTGTGTCAATGGGGGGCAGAGGAGGGGGTAGGAGGAATGGGGGGTGGGGGGGTGTTAGGGAGGAGCCAGGGAGACGGGAGTGACAGGGCCAGAGAGACAGGGCCAAAGAGACAGGAGCCAGAGACAGGTCAGGGAAAACCCCCACGTTACACTGCACGGATAAACCCCAAAATAGATCCCATAACCTCATTATCGAAGCGGGGAGCGACGACCCCCCTCCCAAACAGCAGGGGGGGCAAGAGATGGGGGGAGGCGGGGAAGGGGAAATCATCCCCCCCAGAGACAATGGAATGTGCTAGACATCTGTAGACCCCAGACATTAGTCATGCGGACATCTGCGGCTGGTGTAAACAGGATTACATATCGCCTTCAACACTTGCGATAATGTGTGTGTGTGTGTGAGTGTCCTGGGGGAGGAGTTGCGTGAGGCCCCGCTCTCCTGGGGGCAGAGTTGCGTGCGGCATTTTGCATTGCGTGCGTCAGAGTACTACCCACGACCAGAGACAGAGACTGACAGCCCATGCTAAGTCCCGGACAAGGTAATTAGAGTGAGAATAATGGAACACTTGAGAGAGGATAAAGTGTAGCCAGGAAGCGTATCATGGATTTAGAGGATAAAGTGTAGCCAGGAAGCGTATCATGGATTTAGAGGATAAAGTGTAGCCAGGAAGCGTATCATGGATTTAGAGGATAAAGTGTAGCCAGGAAGCGTATCATGGATTTAGAGGATAAAGTGTAGCCAGGAAGCGTATCATGGATTTAGAGGATAAAGTGTAGCCAGGAAGCGTATCATGGATTTAGAGGGTGTCACGCTGGACATTTTTGATCACGCTTTGTCGAAGTTACCGAAATACGACACTTAAAAGAGAGAGATACACTGTATCTTCCAAAATTTGCAAGCTTAAAGGAGTACCTAAAGGATGGGAAACAGTACAGCAGTGAGATGTGTGGAGTTGAAGGTGTTATGACCAATGGAAGTGCCTCTAAGACCACGTCCTACGACCATTAGAATTTCCTAATATACGTGAATTGATCTACCCGAGTGAGAGCTCGTATGTCTCTCAAAGCTAATGACGAACGTAAACACAGATAACTTCAGAAATATACAAGAAAGGAATTATTTTTAACTTTAAGACATGTAAGATAATGGAAAGGGGAAGACCAGGAGGTCTCTACTTAATGTAGAAACCGACTGTAAGAATCTGATAGATAACAAGATTTTGGAGAGGATCTAATTCCAGTCGTAAACACCGGTGGTTTCACTAGATCATACTGAACACTTCAGGTCATTCTTGTGGGCAGTTATTAGTCGTTTCAGTCGCAGTTCTAAGTACGAGATTGTGGCCCCGGGGTAACTAGTTTCTGGCATAAGTCTTGTAGTCACACTCCCAGGCTGCTTAGACCCCTGTCGCCAGCTGCTTAGACCCCTGTCGCCAGCTGCTTAGACCCCTGTCGCCAGCTGCTTAGACCCCCCCTCCCTCCGCCAGACCCCCTCCCCCCCTCCCTCCGCCAGACCCCCTCCCCCCCCCTCCCTCCGCCAGACCCCCTACCCCCCCTCCCCCATCTTCAATCACATGCTCTCAGCACCTTCGACAGCCCAACATTCCCGACAGTAAGTTCCTCGTTCCGTTAAGCGCTCGGAATTGGGTCGTTCACTCAATGCTCGCGAGGCGAAGAGCAGTTATTTTCGCCTTTATTGGCCGGTAAAAATGGCGGCCAGCTGGTGATTTATACGGGTACCGGGCCCCCAGCCTCGCCAGATGGTATCTGGGAGAGGTACCGGGGCCCTCAGCCTAGCCAGGTGGCGTCTGAGAGCAGTACCGGGGCCCTCAGCATCGCCAGGTGGTGTCTGGAAGAGGTACCGGGGCCCTCAGCCTCGCCAGGTGGTGTCTGGAAGAGGTACCGGGGCCCTCAGCTTCGCCAGGTGGTGTCTGGAAGAGGTACCGGGGCCCTCAGCTTCGCCAGGTGGTGTCTGGAAGAGGTACCGGGGCCCTCAGCTTCGCCAGGTGGTGTCTGGAAGAGGTACCGGGGCCCTCAGCATCGCCAGGTGGTGTCTGGAAGAGGTACCGGGGCCCTCAGCTTCGCCAGGTGGTGTCTGGAAGAGGTACCGGGGCCCCCCAGCCCCGCCAGGTGGTGTCTGGAAGAGTTACCGGGGCCCTCAGCCACAGGTGCCGTCTGGGAGGAGTACCGGGAGGGCTGGTCATTGTAGTCGGTCATTATAACACATCTGGTACTTCCGGTACGCCCACCGGGGACAGATATCATCTCGTGTACACAGCACGCAGCATCCTATTGTTTACAATGTACATTTTCACCGGTATAGCGCTCTGTAATTCCCGTTTTCTGTGGGCTGGATAGACGGGGAATATTAGAGCGATGCCAGTGTTATGGCTGACGTGGAGGGGAGAGGACCTCGCCGCTCTCCGCCTCCCTGATTCCTGTGGCCGCTCTCTCTCTCGCCTGATATCGTGGAAATTTACACCATGAGCAGATATCGATCTCGTTTCGTGGGCCTGATCGTTGAGCAGTGATTATGGCGGTGTTGCAATTGTCTATTCTGTGTCTTTGTCAGTGATTTAAGACCAAATGTAAAGCTTTTTGTAGCTAGTGTTCTTTTGCTATCTGAAAATTTGGATAATTCCTCGTATTTGATGCGGCCAGAAATCGTGTGTGTGTATTGTGTGTAAATGATGCCTAAACGTCCGGTTAACACGTGATACATTGTGAGGTATCCGGTGACATATATCCGGGACGGGTTATCCGGATCTCGGACGGAAGTTGGCGTTTAATAGTGGCGCTAGGGACGAGCCCGTCCCTGATGTTAGGGACGGTGGTGACAGGACCGGTGTAAGGGGGCTGTCAGTCCCGGATAGACGGTGTTAAGACACCGTCCCTGTCCCTCCGTCCACCTGTCCCCGCATCAGATCGTCCCACGTAGCGGCTCTCCGCCGCCTATCCGGATACTGGCCGTGTCGTAGGCCGCGGAATTTAACATTTTTCGCTCCGCTTTTCAAAACTGCGGGCGTGGGCGTGTGGGGCCATGGCCCATGGGCGTGAGGGGGCGGCGGCCCTGAGGCACTGGTGCCACCCTGGAGTGCCTGCGGCCATGGGCGGCTAGGTTGCGGGCCATGGAGACATCCGGCCACCACCACCGCCGCGCGCTCTCCTGGAACTGTCGCCGATCCGGCAAGATTTCTCCGGCCACGAAAGACAGAGATGGCGGGGATGGGGCCGCATGGTGGGACTTTGGGCGCCGAACCCGATCCCGAGCCCCATCCCCCTCCAAGGACGCCCCCCCCGCCAAGGACACGTCCCCCAAACGGACCAAATCGCCCCCTAAAGACAGAAACAAAGTGGAACTCTTGGAGTGTTCGCCCGTCAAAGACGAGCGATCTCCCACTAAATCCAGACCTTCCTCGCCGCTCCTCGCCCTGTCGAGGCCCTCCTCAGGGCCCTCGACACGGCCCTCATCCCCCTGCTGCCCTCTGGGGCCCTTCATCTCGGCCCTGAGCCCTCTGTCAGGGATGTCCTCGCCCTTGAGCGCCGTCTCGCCCTCCTACAGGCTGGATAGTGTTGTCCTCTGGTCATCAGCCCTCTTCTCTCCCCCCTCACTTATCATCGATCTGGACGTAAGTCTTAATCGCCTGTGTTCGCCGTAAGTCTTACTCTCCTTGTGTTCCTCCTAAGTCTTACGATGCCTGGCTGACTCCAGGTCTTACGATGCCTGGCTGACTCCTGGTCTTACGATACCTGGCCGATCACAGGCTTATTTTCAAACAGTGGTTCGCTCTCTCTATCGGTTCGAATCCCACCTCTGTAAATGAGTTATCTATACCCATATATCTATACCCACGTACTGCATATACAATTATTTAACCAAGAGAACCAAACCTGACTATACACAAAATTGTATTATATAATAATAATAATTTTATATTTAGGAAAACGGCTGTTTCGAATACACAGAATATTCGAATTGCGGAATTCATCTTTGGGGGGGTTGGGGGGGGGAGCTTGTACAATCATAGCCCGATGGTGGATTGTTGTTCTGTCTTTACAACTTATGACAATCGCGAATTGTGTTTTGCATACACGTTTGTGAAGCCTATATATCATTATGTGAAATGAAGATGTTCTTATTAATACATATAAATTTCATGTGATTTCATTGTACTTGCCTAATTGTACTTGCGGGGGTTGAGCTCTGGCTCTTTGGTCCCGCCTCTCGACCGTCAGTCAACTGGTGTACAGGTTCCTGAGCCTATTGGGCTCTATCAAATCTACACTTGAAACTGTGTATGGAGTCAGCCTCCACCACATTGCTTCCTAATGCATTCCATCTGTCTACTACTCTGACACTGAAAAAATTCTTTCTAATATCTCTGTGGCTCATTTGGTCACTCAATTTCCACCCGTGTCCCCTAGTGCGTGTGCCCCTTGTGTTAAATAGTGTGTCCTTATCTACCCTATCAATTCCTCTGAGAATCTTGTATGTGGTGATCATGTCCCTTCTAACTCTTCTGTCTCCCGGTGACGTGAGGTTTAATTCCCGTAGTCTCTCCTCGTAGCTCATACCTCTCAGTTCGGGTACTAGTCTGGTGGGCAAACCTTTGAACCTTTTCCAGTTTAGTCTTATGCTTGACTAGATATGGATTCGATGCTGGGGCTGCATAATCCAGGATTGGTCTCACATGTGGTATACAAAGTTCTGAATGATTCCTTACACAAGTTTCTAAATGCAGTTCTTATGTTAGCCAACCTGGCATATGCTGCTGCTGATATCCTCTTGATATGAGCTTCAGGGGACAGGTCTGGCGTGATATCAACCCCCAGGTCTTTCTCTCTGACTCTTGAAGTATTTCATCTCCCAAATGATACCTTATATCTGGTCTCCTGCTCCCTACACCTGTCTTCATTTGCTTGAGTACTTTATTGCCTACAAATTATATCATATATGTATAATTGCAATTTCCTAATTCAAGTTATATTGACTCCTGAAGCACTCGATAACTTTGATAGTGTCCGCTGGCCTAAAGTGAGAGAGAGATTATACTTTTATGATGCGATTTTAGAGTGGATCCCGTAGATTAGGTGATTACCACCTGGCTCCCCTTAAGTGAAGGCACTGATTACGTCCCAGCAGATGATCAGGAGAGTGGTGGGGGCGTCGTATTGGTTTTTTGAAGAAGGTCAAAGGTCACTCACGCCACCTAGGAGCGCCCCGATAAAAATGAGATGAAAATTCCGTTTCTTCAAGAAAGGAATTCATTTAATACGATAGTTCTTAAAACAATGTTATTGACATTTGTGGTTTTAATTGATTGTATCAAAGCGAAAGGTATTAAGTAGTACAAAGGTACTTAACTTAGTACAAAGGTACTAAACTTATTACAAAGGTACTAAGCGAAACAAAGCGATTGTATCTAGAAGGAACTCTTATCATGCATGAAAACCTTTTTTTTGTATTCGGAATGATCCTTTGGTTCAAAGTGTTTTGGAGCCAAAGGTACAGCGGTGAAGATAATTAATGACTTACTGTAAATATATAACTCTTGTAATAGCACTTTATCTGTAACTAGCTGACATTGTAACTATCAGGTGTGAATGATAGATGAAATTGTTTATGAAATGATCTAAGATGAGGTCCGATAAAGACCTTTTGTGCCCTCTGTAAGGCTTTTTTTGCGCTACCGCTCACAGGATGAGTATGGGGTGCACAATAAATTAGCCGCCTTCGGTGGCAACATCAAACAAGTGCTGAGCGCGTTCCTAGGAGCGCCGAGCGCGTTCCTAGGAGCGCCGAGCGCGTTCCTCGGAGCGCCGAGCGCGTTCCTCGGAGCGCCGAGCGCGTTCCTCGGAGCGCCGAGCGCGTTCCTCGGAGCGCCGAGCGCGTTCCTCGGAGCGCCGAGCGCGTTCCTCGGAGCGCCGAGCGCGTTCCTCGGAGCGCCGAGCGCGTTCCTCGGAGCGCCGAGCGCGTTCCTCGGAGCGCCGAGCGCGTTCCTCGGAGCGCCGAGCGCGTTCCTCGGAGCGCCGAGCGCGTTCCTCGGAGCGCCGAGCGCGTTCCTCGGAGCGCCGAGCGCGTTCCTCGGAGCGCCGAGCGCGTTCCTCGGAGCGCCGAGCGCGTTCCTCGGAGCGCCGAGCGCGTTCCTCGGAGCGCCGAGCGCGTTCCTCGGAGCGCCGAGCGCGTTCCTCGGAGCGCCGAGCGCGTTCCTCGGAGCGCCGAGCGCGTTCCTCGGAGCGCCGAGCGCGTTCAGACCCGACTGTGCTACATATTTATAACTTGCTTTTCTTCTGCTAAGCTGAAGGAACATTCGAAGAAAAATACAAGGGAATAAATTTTACTTTATGTTCGACTTGGTAGAATAGATTTTCCGCTCTGGGAATCTTAGGCCGATATTATCGTGATGTTTGCTTTATATATATATATATATATATATATATATATATATATATATATATATATATATATATATATATATATATATATATATATATATATATATATATATATATATATGTCGTACCTAATAGCCAGAACGCACTTCTGAGCCTACTATGCAAGGCCCGATTTGCCTAATAAGCCAAGTTTTCCTGAATTAATATATTTTTTCTAATTTTTTCTTATGAAATGATAAAGCTACCCATTTTCATTATGTATGAGGTCAATTTTTTTTATTGGAGTTAAAATTAATGTAGATATATGACCGAACCTAACCAACCCTACCTAACCTAACCTAACCTATCTCTATCGGTTAGGTTAGGTTAGGTAGCAGAAAAAGTTAGGTTAGGTTAGGTTAGGTAGGTTAGGTAGTCGAAAAAATATTAATTCATGAAAACTTGGCTTATTAGGCAAATTGGGCCATGCATAGTTGGCTGAGAAGTGCGTTCTGGCTATTAGGTACGACATATATATATATATATATATATATATATTATTATATGCGAATAAAATTGAATGGTCCCCAAGTCAATATGCAACTGAAAGCTACACACCCTAGAAGGATTCGAACCCAGACAGGCAGGAACCCCCTGGCATACCTGGTTTCTTAACCACTCGACCACCGTGACTGTACAAAAGTCATTGGTAGCCGAGGCTATATACACCCAACGACCCGACAGCATTTGGTGGTAAGGTTGGGCACGAGTTTTGTAACACCACCAACATGGGTTCAGGGAGGGTAAATCGTGCCTCACAGGTTTAATAGCATTCTATGACCAGGCGACAAAAATTAGGCAAGACAGAGAAAGGTGGGCAGACTGCATTTTCTTGGACTGTCAGAAAGCCTTTGACACAGTACCCCATAATAGGTTGTTACAAAAGTTGGAGCAACAGGCAGGAGTAAAAGGGAAGGTGCTCCAGTGGATAAGGGAGTATCTAAGCAACAGGAAACAGCGAGTAACGGTGAGGGGGAAGACATCAGAGTGGCGAGATGTCACCAGCGGAGTCCCACAGGGCTCAGTACTTGGACCCATCCTGTTTCTAATATATGTAAACGATCTTCCAGAGGGTATAGACTCATTCCTCTCAATGTTTGCTGATGCAAAAATTATGAGAAGAATCATGACGGATGAAGATAGACAGAGAC
>NC_059579.1:1862405-1877405 GCF_020424385.1 Procambarus clarkii
TTACGACTATATAGCACTGGGAAGGGGTCAGGATAAGGATTTGGGATGGGACGGGGGAAAGGAATGGTGCCCAACCACTTGTGTGGACGGTCTCGGGGGATTGAACGCTGACCTGCATGAAGCCAGACCGTCGCTCTACCGTCGTGTGTTTTTTTCTAAACGTGTTTCTTTCTAGTGTGTTGCCCAGACAACACACTAGAAAGTGAAGGGACGACGACGTTTCGGTCTATCCTGGACCATTCTCAAGTCGATTGTGAGACGTAGTCGTCCCTTCATTTTCTAGTGTGTGGATTGGTCAACCTCCTCTCATAGTTTCTAGGTTCCTAGATGATGATGACTCTAGATTTCTCTAAGCTCTGTGTCGACCACTTTTACAGATGATATACGATATGATTTTTAATCTAAATCCTTTTGCGATTTCATTATCCTTATTGAAATGTGGCGTAGCATTGCCTTGTCCCTTGTAACAATGGGGTTGAGGTGAAAATATATTTGAAAATACATGGAGCCGGTCGGCCGAACGGACAGCACGCTGGACTTGTGATCCTGTGGTCCTGGGTTCGATCCCGGGCGCCGGAGAGAAACAATGGGCAGAGTTTTTTTTCACCCTATGCCCCCCTGTTACCTAGCAGTTAAATAGGTACCTGGGTGTTAGTCAGCAGTCACGGGCTGCTTACTGGGGGTGGAGGCCTGGTCGAGGACCGGGCCGCGGGGACACTAAAGCCCCGAAATCATCTAAAGATAACCTGACCTCTTTGGTGGAGGGCTAAGACCCCACTAACCTCAATGGATTCAATATATTGTTGTGGTTGGCACATCAACTCTTCCCTCAGGTCAAGTGCTTACCTAATATAACATTCTAGAGTTACCAAACGTGGAGTTGGAAACCTGTCACGGAATTCTAGAACACAATTCGTTCAACTTTTATTGTATTATTAATTTGTTTTTAACGCACAAATGTTTCGTGGTTTTGGATTTTTTTTTTTTTTTGACCATTTGAAAGTTGAGAGGTTCGGTCTGAGGCTTTTTGTTTTAAGCTGTAACTTGTGCGTGCGTGCGTGCGTGCGTGTGGAGAGCAAGGGGGAGGGGGGGTCACAAACGTTTTGTGTATAGTTCAGAATTATTATTGCATATTGGAGTACCGACACCTATTTTAGTAGTGACCAGACCACACACTAGAAGGTGAAGGGACGACGACGTTTCGGTCCGTCCTGGCAACCCGTTCTCACACTTTCTTACAGTCAATATTGACATATTACATACGTGCATATGTGACATACTAAACATACTAGTTTACCTTGAAAAGCTTCATAGAAAACACCGACCTTACCTAACCTTCTTATTATGTTAAGATAATCATCTTATTGCTTCGTAATGTCCAGGACGGACCGAAACGTCGCCGTTTCAACATCTTGTGATGATTGTTTGGGTCATCATGTCTTCAGCCCCGTTATTGTGACTCATAGTCTATATAGTGCCTTGAGTGACAGGTGTTGGAGCAGGTGTATCCAATGTGAAGATACTACACCTTCTTGAGTCGCTATCACCTTGGGTCCGGATGTCGTGGGCTTGAGTTTTGATAACGTGAACTGACGGGGCTCGCTATCTCCTATCCTACCACTGGGATGGGTCTATCCATCACAATGGCACCTTGGTAACTCCTCCATGTTACTTCCATAATGTTGATAACATATTATTGCCTTTTCCATTGGAGACTTTCCAGTAGAGTGGGTGTGGGGGGGGGGGGTGGGGACCTGCTGCATGGGTAACAGCTTGGGACCACAGGATCACAAGTCCAGCGTGCTGTCCGCTCGGCCGACCGGCTCTCTGGTGGCCATAACATAAACAACAAAGGTTAACAAACAGGTGTTAAAACTTTTTTGTATTATAGATCTGTTCTTGTCACTAATATGTGACTAATTTGTATTTTTAAATTTGTTTACGTTCCTTTCAATTTTTTAGATTCTTTGTAGTTCAGTAATTTTGTAAATGATTTAATTTACAGTTGGTCTACGAAAGTTGATCTACGGGTTTCGCTAAAGATTACAGAACCACCTTATTTAAGTCTGGTGATAAATTATCGTTTAAATTGTGTGTTTTGGATAAGGTTGGATATTTGTGTCCATGGCAATTATTGGCAAGGCTCATGCAAACATTTAAACATTGTCTTGGTAACTGGCAAGGCTCATGCAGCATTTAAACATTGTCTTGGCAACTGGCAAGGCTCATGTAAACATCTTAACATTCTCTTGAACCCTTCTTGGGCTGTAACTTGGTCTTGAAATCTTGTAAACTTCGCACTGTTTTAGCGTTTTGATTCACACTACTAATATATAGAGCTGGTGGGCGGACGGCTCTGTCTCGAGTGCTCTAGGGCTCTAAGACCTGAGGCTTCGAGGCTGTGGAATTCAGGGCTGTGGTTGTTGAACCGGTTAACGTTACTGAGGACGTCTTATATAATGTCTTCAGAAGCTTCGGGGTCGCTTCTTGTGCCAGAAAGTGGAATATATCATTATATATCTCCAATGGTAAGCACTCAGTGGTTTAAGACACTGGGAGTGGTGAGAGAGGTTTCCGGCACGCCACCTGAAGCCCATTCTAGGTTGCCAAGGTCTGGCGTTGAAGCCCATTATAGGTTGCCAAGGTCTGGCGTTGAAGCCCATTATAGGTTGCCAAGGTCTGGCGTTGAAGCCCATTCTAGGTTGCCAAGGTCTGGCGTTGAAGCCCATTCTAGGTTGCCAAGGTCTGGCGTTGAAGCCCATTCTAGGTTGCCAAGGTCTGGCGTTGAAGCCCATTCTAGGTTGCCAAGGTCTGGCGTTGAAGCCCATTCTAGGTTGCCAAGGTCTGGCGTTGAAGCCTATTCTAGGTTGCCTAGGTCTGGCGTTGAAGCCCATTCTAGGTTGCCAAGGTTTGGCGTTGAAGCCCATTCTAGGTTGCCAAGGTCTGGCGTTGAAGCCCATACTAGGTTGCCAAGGTCTGGCGTTGAAGCCCATACTAGGTTGCCAAGGTCTGGCGTTGAAGCCCATTCTAGGTTGCCAAGGTCTGGCGTTGAAGCCCATTCTAGGTTGCCAAGGTCTGGCGTTGAAGCCCATTCTAGGTTGCCAAGGTCTGGCGTTGAAGCCCATTCTAGGTTGCCAAGGTCTGGCGTTGAAGCCCATTCTAGGTTGCCAAGGTCTGGCGTTGAAGCCCATACAAGGTTGCCAAGGTCTGGCGTTGAAGCCCATACTAGGTTGCCAAGGTCTGGCGTTGAAGCCCATTCTAGGTTGCCAAGGTCTGGCGTTGAAGCCCATTCTAGGTTGCCAAGGTCTGGCGTTGAAGCCCATTCTAGGTTGCCAAGGTCTGGCGTTGAAGCCCATTCTAGGTTGCCAAGGTCTGGCGTTGAAGTCCATTCTAGGTTGCCAAGGTCTGGCGTTGAAGCCCATTCTAGGTTGCCAAGGTCTGGCGTTGAAGCCCATTCTAGGTTGCCAAGGCCTGGCGTTGAAGCCCATTCTAGGTTGCCAAGGCCTGGCGTTGAAGCCCATTCTAGGTTGCCAAGGCCTGGCGTTGAAGCCCATTCTAGGTTGCCAAGGCCTGGCGTTGAAGCCCATTCTAGGTTGCCAAGGCCTGGCGTTGAAGCCCATTCTAGGTTGCCAAGGCCTGGCGTACGGCTAGTCCAAGCACGTGGGGCTGGACGGTAGACCGACGGTCTCGCTTCATGCAGGTCGACGTTCAATCCCCCGAGACCGTCCAAGTGGTTGAGCACCATTCCTTTCCCTCCGTCCCATTCCAAATCATTATCCTGACTCCTTCCAAGTGCTATATAGTGGTAATGATGGCGTACGGCTGTGTGGTGGTAGTGGTGGTAGAGAAGCGTCTACCACAACCACACAACCTAAACATTGTTCCTGTTGCCTCGAAGCACCAAAAACTTGGGTGTCTCCTGAGTCGAGAGCTCTGGAGGTTGTGGTTGTGGTGGTAGGCTGTGTGTAGCAGCTGGGTAGGTGACCAGGTGACTCCCAGCAGGTGGTCGTGAGAAGGGTCAGAAGCGGTTGGGTAAGGATCTCACACAGCAACAGGTGTCAATAAGTACACATTCAGATGATAAACAGCAATCTATATGAACCTCACTGGGAAGCATGCACTTAGAAAACCACATATAAATCCTGATCCTCGGGTGTTTTACGCAGGTAAGAGCCCAAGGACCTACCCCAGGAGGTAGGTAGGAATGTCTCAACATCAATAGTGAGGAGGATAGGAGGGGATAGGAATGAGAGCATCAGTCATCCCTCCTAGCCCCCCTCACAGGTGCTTGTGAGGATAGTAAAAGAGGTTTAATAATCGGGGTCAGGAGTCGTCTGAGCTTCTTGTGTAGCCTCTCCAGGAAGATATGAAGAAAGAGGAGCAGGAGGATACACAAGATGGTGGTGCCAGAGCCAAAGACTCGGGTCCAAGAGGAGGAGACACGAGGACTAAAATGAGAATGGAGAACAATGGACAAATCCACAAGGGCCGTGACGAGGATTCGAACCTGCGTCCGGGAGCATCCCAGACACTGCCTTAGTCGACCGAGCTACGACAGGGGTTAAAAGTCGTAGCTCAGTCGATTAAGGCAGTGGCTGGGATGCTCCCGGACGCAGGTTCGAATCCTCGTCACGACCCTTGTGGATTAGTTCATTTGATGCATCACGTTAGTGTGATCTCTGTGTGTGAAGAGATAGACATTAAGAAGAACAATCCGTGATGGGATAGGATCAGGAATAGTGATGAAATGTGTGAACAGGAGAGTACAAGAGTACTCCCAAGAGAGTACAAGATGTGCTGGATTCACTAAAATGATGTACACTCTTGAGGCACTTTGTATGATGTATAGGCTTCGTAGGCTCTGTAAGATGTATAGGCTTCGTAGGCTCTGTAAGATGTATAGGCTTCGTAGGCTCTGTAAGATGTATAGGCTTCGTAGGCTCTATACAAGACGTGTTGGATAAAGAGGACAGTCGTAAGAGGTTTATAGAAAAGGGTAACACTAGTTCCTCGCCTCGGCTGTAATGGATATGAGAGGTTACGGTCCGCATCAAGCAATAGCTTTATCGATCAAGTTATTACGCGAAAAGCCTAGCCTCAATCTGATCTGATCTGGAGCAGTCCAACCCTCGAAATTCGTCACAGCAAATAATGGAAGTCCGTGTACGCGCTTTGTTCCTCATCTTCCTTGTTGAGTAAGTGAAATATATCGTGCGATGTCCGTAGAGTACATCGCCAGCATTGCTTAAGACAAATTATTCAGTGCCATTAACAGCCTATTGATTGGTGCCAGCATACTCGCGCCTGGTATGATAAATGACTGAGTAAATATATCTCTAGTTTCATCCAGTTCAACATTCCTCTTAAGTGCAGTCTACCTGTCACTGATATTCCTCTTTATCTGTACCTCACCATTCAAGTATCATACACACCTGTCACCAACAAAGGTAATGAGAATCTTGCTCTTCTCCAAGCTGTCACTCTTGAAACATCTGCCTCCTCCATCAAAAGTTTAAGATTTCACGAGCACTGTGTCTACACCGACGGCTCAGTCCAATCTTCTACTGGACGGACTGGAGCGGCAGTATGTAGGTTTTATAGAAATATGTCAGGTTAAAATATTTCTAACCTGACAATATATTTCTGACACTGACAGGTTGTTTAACCTGTCAATGTCAGGTTAAACAACTGGCTGACCCCCACACAAGCAGAACTAGCACTACCACACCTAGCTACCAGTACATTAAAAAACATCGGAGGAGGAATAATATTTTGTGATTCAAAGTCTGCTCTTCAAGCAATTGAAAACTTCTCCTGGAAGATCGACAGCAAGAAGCTCATACTGCCAATTATAAATGACCTAATTGATGCACAGAGTAAAGGGTTTCGAATCTCCTTTGTATGGATACCATCACACATAAATATAACCCATCATAATGACACAGACATTGCAGCTAAATTAGCGTGTGACAAAGTTGAATTAGATCTAGGCATCCCCATCTCTGCTGTCAAAACTGTATTGTTCCAAACACTCAGGTCTGATAGGAGAGAAATTACTGACTCCCAACGACCTGAAAGCACCAGTATAAAAAGTTATGATTTGTTCAGATCTGAAACCTATGTTTATGGGCAGCACAAAACGTGGACCAGACTGTGCGACACAGTGGTTGCCAGGATCAGGTTGGGTTACCGTTACCTGTGGCAGGTGGCTACCGTTACCTGTGGCAGGTGGCTAGCGTTACCTGTGGCAGGTGGCTACCGTTACCTGTAGCAGGTGGCGTTACCTGTGGCAGATGGCTAGCGTTACCTGTGGCAGGTGGCTACCGTTACCTGTGGCAGGTGGCTACCGTTACCTGTGGCAGGTGGCTACAGGTGACGGATCTCCCAATCCTGAACACTCCAGGTGCAAACTGTGTGAGCAGGAACTGCGGCATGATCTCCCGCACTACATCACTGAATGTCCAGTTATCAGACCATTCAGACCAGTTGGCATGAGGTACCTGGAGCTTTGTAATTACTTTATTACCTCTCGTGTTCTTGAAGATATCCTCATAATGGACTTAGAGTCTGTCAGTGTAGGCTACTGATCACATGCCTCTGTATGACTAACCATCCTGTGTGATGGGGACTTTTAGCATCACGTAGCTATAGTTCTTGACACACTCTGCTCTCCCTTTTATATGGTCTAGGGCAGGTACGATGTGATGTACAGTTCACGTAGGTATATTGGGAGAGGGATCTGAGATACGACGCAGTGAAAGAACCTTGCTCAACCACTTGGGTCGTCGGGGATCGAGAACAGATCTGCAGTAAGGGAGATCATAGCCGTACTGACTACTCCAAGTGGTTGAGTCGTTTTGGAACTAGTCTGGTGACATACCTTTGAACCATATCCAACTTAGTGTTCTGTTTGACTAGATATGGACTCCGCGCTGGAGCCGTATACTCCAGGATTGGTCTGACATGCGTGGTAAACATAATTCCTTAGACAAATTTCTGAAGGCAATTGTTATGTTAGCGAACCTCGCATACGCCGCTGATGAAACGCTTTAGATGTGGGCTTCAGGAGTCACTTTCAATAGGACATCAACACCGTTAAATTCTTCTCTGTACGATTTATCAAGGATTTAATCTCCTATTTTGTGCCTTAGTGTCCTGCTTCCTGCTCCCCACACCTAGGTAGAACTACTTAAATTATAGACCAGTTGCACTAACATCGCACATCATAAAAGTATTTGAGAGAGTGATTAGGAGTCAGGTCACCAATTTCATGGAGACCAATGACCTTCACAACCCAGGCCAACATGGATTTCGAGCGGGAAGATCGTGCCTCTCACAGCTACTTGAGCACTACGATAAAGTCACTGAGGCATTAGAAGAAAAACAGAATGCTGATGTGATATACACGGACTTCGCAAAGGCTTTCGATAAATGTGACCATGGCGTGATAGCACACAAAATGAAGTCAATGGGAATAACCGGTAAAGTAGGACGCTGGATACTCAGTTTTCTGTCAAACAGGACTCAGCGAGTAACGGTCAACCATATAAAATCTAGTCCAAGTGCAGTGAAAAGCTCTGTACCTCAGGGTACAGTCCTTGCACCACTGCTTTTCCTTATTCTCATATCAGATATAGACAAAAATACAAGTCACAGCTTCGTATCATCCTTTGCAGATGACACAAAAATCAGTATGAAAATTACCTCGGCTGAAGACATTGAAAAACTTCAAGCTGATATTAATAAAGTTTTCGACTGGGCATCAGAAAAAAAACATGTTTAACAGTGATAAATTCCAGGTACTCAGGTACGGTAAAAATGAGGACCTTAAACATAATACAGAGTACAAAACACAATCAAATGTACCCATAGTAGGAAAACAGCATGTAAAGGATTTGGGAATAATAATGTCTGACGACCTAACGTTTAAGGAGCATAACCAAGCAAATATTGCGACAGCCAGAAAAATGATAGGATAGATTACGAGAACTTTCAAATCCAGGGATCCCATCACAATGGTTGTACTCTTCAAGTCACTTGTGTTGTCCCGTCTTGAGTACTGCTCCATAACTCGCTTCCCCCTTCAGAGCAGGAGAGATTGCTGAAATAGAGGGAATACAGAGAACATATACGGCACGCATAGACGCAATAAAGCATCTAAATTATTGGGATCGTCTCAAAGCCCTCCAAATGTATTCACTAGAAAGAAGACGAGAGAGATACCAAATAATATACACCTGGAAGATACTGGAGGGCCAAGTACCAAATCTACACAGTAAAATAACAACGTACTGGAGTGAACGATATGGAAGAAAATGTAGAATGGAACCAGTGAAGAGCAGAGGTGCCATAGGCACAATCAGAGAACACTGTATAAACATCAGAGGTCCAGTGAAGAGCACAGGTGCCATAGGCACAATCAGAGAACACTGTATAAACATCAGAGGTCCGCGGTTGTTCAACGTCCTCCCAGCAAGCATAAGAAATATTGCCGGAACAACCGTGGACATTTTCAAGAGGAAACTAGATTTATTCCTCCAAGGAGTGCCGGACCAACCGGGCTGTGGTGGGTATGTGGGCCTGCGGGCCGCTCCAAGCAACAGCCTGGTGGACCAAACTCTCACAAGTCAAGCCTGGCCTCGGGCCGGGCTTGGGGAGTAGAAGAACTCCCAGAACCCCATCAACCAGGTAGTGTCATTACACTTAGATGTGTTAGTCTAGTAGCCATTTGTTGGACCATTTCTTCATATCCAGAACATCATATAGTCCTGCTGATTGTCCTCGTCCCTAATCATCCTCGTCATCTGTACATAATCATTTTTTTTGTGTATGCAGAAGAAGAGAGAGAAAATATTGGTTGATAAGAGAGTCGTGCTGGAGACAGGAGATGGAAGTGGAGATAGATAATGAGGAGATTGGGAAGTGAGAGAGAGATAAGAAAAAGCAGCATCCTCAGCCAGCATCCTCCTCTAATGAGCAGCACAGATCTGGTGCCACATTCACGAAGCGGTTACGCAAGCACTTACAAACCTGGGGCCAGATTCACGAAGCGGTTACGCAAGCACTTACGAACCTGGGGCCAGATTCACGAAGTGGTTACGCAAGCACTTACGAACCTGGGGCCCGATTCACGAAGCAGTTACGCAAGCACTTACGAACCTGGGGCCCGATTCACGAAGCAGTTACGCAAGCACTTACGAACCTGGGGCCCGATTCACGAAGCAGTTACGCAAGCACTTACGAACCTGGGGCCAGATTCACGAAGCAGTTACGCAAGCACTTACGAACCTGGGGGTCAGATTCACGAAGCAGTTACGCAAGCACTTACGAACCTGGGGGTCAGATTCACGAAGCAGTTACGCAAGCACTTACGAACCTGGGGCCAGATTCACGAAGCGGTTACGCAAGCACTTACGAACCTGGGGCCCGATTCACGAAGCAGTTACGCAAGCACTTACGAACCTGGGGCCCGATTCACGAAGCAGTTACGCAAGCACTTACGAAACCCGTCCATCTTTTCTCAATCTTTGGCGACTTTGTTTACAATTATTAAACAGTTAATGAGCTCCGAAACACCAGGAGGCTGTTTATAACAATAACAACAGTTGATTAGCAAGTTTTCATGCTTGTAAACTGTTTAATAAATGTAACCAAAGCCGTCAAAGATTGAGGAAAGATGGACACGTTCGTAAGTGCTTGCGTAACTGCTTCGTGAATCTGGCTCCAGGTTCGTAAGTGCTTGCGTAACTGCATCGTGAATCTCGCTCCAGGTTCGTAAGTGCTTGCGTAACTGCATCGTAAATCTCGCTCCAGGTTCGTAAGTGCTTGCGTAACTGCTTCGTGAATTTGGCTCCAGGTTCGTAAATGCTTGCGAAAATACTAAGTGAATCTGGCTCTAGGTTCGTAAGTGTTTGCGTAACTTCTATGTGAATCTGGCTCCAGGTTCGTAAGTGCTTGCGAAACTGCTTCGTGAATGTGGCTCCAGGTTCCTAAGTGCTTGCGTAACTGCTTCGTGAATCTTACCCAGATTTACCTCAGGCAGCAGGACCCGCGACCTCACCAATAGGGTTAACAACACAAGATATCTTAACGATTGAACCTTAGTCTGGAACATGTTAAACCGCTTGGGCTGGACGGTAGAGCGACGGTCTCGCGTCATGCAGGTCGGCGTTCAATCCCCCGAGACCGTCCACAAGTGGTTGGGCACCATTCCTTTCCCCCCGTCCCATCCCAAATCCTTATCCTGACCCCTTTCAAGTGCTATATAGTCGTATCAGCTTGGTGCTATCGTATCAGGGGGAAAGCGGCAAGCCATCACGACTGTATAGCACTGGGAAGGGGTCAGGATAAGGATTTGGGATGGGACGGAGGGAAAGGAATGGTGCCCAACCACTTGTGGACGGTCGGAAATTGAACTCCGACCTGCATGAAGCCAGACAGTCGCTCTACCGTCCAGCCCAAGTGGTTGGGTTGAACTTGAGGGAGTTTGCCAAGGTGTGTGAGCGAGCTATTAGCTCTTGGACCCCGCCTTTCTAAGCAATTTATTTTTTACTTTATTAAGTCCTCTAGTACAGTTCTCCTTAACACCCCTCCCCCCCCCCACAGGAAGCAGCCGTAGCAGCTGTCTAACTCCCAGGTACGTATTTAATACTAGGTGAACAGGTGCATTAGGGTGATAGAAATTCTGCACATTGGTTTTCCGCCTCCACTGGGGGGGATCGAACTCGGAACCTCAGGATTACGACCCCAGAGCGCTGTCCACTCAGCCATAAGACCCCCCACCTCCCCCCGACGCAATGTCGCGACTTTCAAAAAAAGAAAAAAAAAGTTTTTCAAAAACAAAATTTTTTTTTTTTTTTATTTTGGGTTAGTTAGCGAGGTGCGTGCAGTAACAGCTCGCTTGATCCTCTACCCATCACCTCGTTCAGCCGTTCAGTGCGGCTGTCTCTGATGAGTTTCCCTGAATTTAAAGACTATTGTTTATTGTGACGTCTGATCCATCAAACTGTTGTGTTTACATGGAGCTTTATTTTTGCTTTAGAAGGCTCCCTCCCCCCCTCTCTCTCCCTCCCCCCCCCCCTCTCCCCCCCCCCTCTCCCTCACTCCCCCCCTCTCCTTCACCCCCTCTCCCTCACTCCCCCTCTCTCCTTCACTCCCCCTCTCCCTCTCTCCTTCACTCCCCCTCTCCCTCTCCCTCACTCCCCCCCCCTCTCCCTCAATCCCCCCTCTCCCTCACTTCCCTCCCCCCTTCCTCCCCCATCCCTCCCCCCTCTCCCTCAATCCCCCTCCCTTCCTCTCCCTCAATCCCCCTTTCCCCCTCTCCCTCAATCCCCCTTTCCCCCTCTCCCTCAATCCCCCTTCCCCCCTCTCCCTTAATCCCCTTCCCCCCCCACCTTATCTAATGACATCCGCTTAAAGCGACCACTAATGGACCACACTTAGCCGTCACTGGCATATTTTTACCTAATTTTTGTTTCAATTAAATATTTTATCTAGGCTGTAATTGCCCCCTCAAAAAAAATGGGAAAGAAAATTAATTAATAATTTTTTTTGCGTCATTGCAAGAGGCCGTCAGAGACCTGAATACATCAACCCATTATGATATTCTTATAATAATTGCTGTAATTTATGTTAATTGTTAATTTAGGTTAATACTTTGCTCTTGTGTGATGACTTCCTGGTTATTGTAACATATCTTCAACAATTACCTTGTTAACAATTGGTAATTTTCATTCTGGTAATTTTAATTCTGGTAATTTTAATTCTGGTAATTTTAATTCTGGTAATTTTAATTCTGGTAATTTTTTTCTAATTTTGATTCATGTGGCTGTTGCTGACGTCAGATAAATGATTGTTCATGCATGAAGGCATTATTGTATGCACTATCTATCACTATCTGGGATAAAGCACCAAGCCATTACGACTATATAGCACTGGGAAGGGGTCAGGATAAGGATTTGGGATGGGACGGAGGGAAAGGAATGGTGTCCCAACCACTTGTGGACGGTCTCAGGGGATTGAACGCCGACCTGCATGAAGCGAGACCGTCGCTCTACCGTCCAGCCCAAGATGCAATGAAAGAACCCTGGAACATAAGCCTGTTAGTTCTGGACCAATAGTTAATGCTTAGCCAAAACCGTTATACCTGGATCATACCTGTACAGGGTTTCGAGAAATCTTCTACTCGGCCGGCCCGAGGTCAGGCTCGACTTGTGATAACTTGGTCCACCAGGCTGTTGCTTGGAGCGGCCCGCAGGCCCATATATCCACTACAGCCTGGTTGGTCCAGCATTTCTTGCAAGAAGTTATCTAAGTGCTTCTTGAATACATACACCTTTGTTCCAGCAATATTTTTAATGCTTGCTGGGAAGGTGTTGAACAGCTGTGGACCTCTGATGTTCAGTGTTCTCTGATTGTGCCTATGGCACCTCTGCTCTTCACTGGACCTCTGATGTTTATACAGTGTTCTCTGATTGTGCCTATGGCACCTCTGCTCTTCACTGGACCTCTGATGTTCTGTGTTCTCTGATTGTACCTATGGCACCTCTGCTCTTCACTGGTTCTATTCTGCATTTCCTTCCGTATCTTTCGCTCCAATATGTTGTTATTCTACTGTGTAAATTTGGGACCTGGCCCTCCAGTATCTTTCATATATATATTATTTAACACCTCTCGTCTCCTTTCAAAAGAGTCGACTAATATTTTGAGAGCTTTGAGACGGTCCCAATAATTTATATGTTTTACCGTGTCTATGCGTGCCCAATATGTTCTGTATTCAGAGACCTCTCCCACTTTGAAAGGACCCTGTGTCCTGTACGCCCCGTGTCCTGTACGCCCCGTGTCCTGTACGCCCCGTGTCCTGTACGCCCCGTGTCCTGTACGCCCCGTGTCCTGTGCGCCCCGTGTCCTGTACGCCCCGTGTCCTGTACGCCCCGTGTCCTGTTCGCCCCGTTTCCTGTACGCCCCGTGTCCTGTACGCCCCGTGTCCTGTACGCCCCGTGTCCTGTACGCCCCGTGTCCTGTACGCCCCGTGTCCTGTACGCCCCGTGTCCTGTACGCCCCGTGTCCTGTACGCCCCGTGTCCTGTACCCCCCCGTGTCCTGTACCCCCGTGTGTCCTGTACCCCCCTGTGTGTCCTGTACCCCCCGTGTGTCCTGTACCCCCCGTGTGTCCTGTACCCCCCGTGTGTCCTGTACCCCCCGTGTGTCCTGTACCCCCCGTGTGTCCTGTACCCCCCGTGTGTCCTGTACCCCCCGTGTGTCCTGTACCCCCCGTGTGTCCTGTACCCCCCGTGTGTCCTGTACCCCCGTGTCCTGTACGCCCCGTGTCCTGTACCCCCCCCCCCCCGTGTCCTGTACTCGCCGTGTCCTGTACTCGCCGTGTCCTGTACCCCCCCGTGTCCTGTACGCCCCGTGTCCTGTACGCCCCGTGTCCTGTACCCCCCCGTGTCCTGTACACCCCGTGTGTCCTGTACCCCCGTGTGTCCTGTACCCCCGTGTGTCCTGTACCCCCGTGTGTCCTGTACCCCCGTGTGTCCTGTACCCTGTGTACAGGACACAGGGTACAGGACACCGCCCACCCACGCCCCCAGGGCGTGGGTGGGCGGCCGATTTAAAGATAACATCTTCAATCACAGATTTTACACTGCTATCTAAGGTGTTGTCTGCTGGGAGTCTGGGTGTGTGTCGTGGCAGATGTTGTCTGCTGGGTGTCTGGGGGTGGGGTGGACCGTGACAGGTGTAGCCACACACCTGCAAACACCTGGCGCCGAGTGAAGGAGTCTGTAGAGCGATCAGGATTGGCTAATTGACCTGGTCAATCCTAAACTACAGCAAGTGATGAATGGAGATTGAAGTCGGTTATTAGCGAGTGGTGGTTGTGGTGGTAGTGTGATTGTGGTTGTGGTGATTGTGGTGTTAGGGTGGTTGATGCAATTCAACTAACCCGTTCACTTGGGGGTACCATAGGGGCGGAAGTTCTCAACACTAACTAGCAGTTTTGCTTTTAAAAATGAAGGTTTCCAGTTTTCATAGTGTAATTGGGTCGTTAGTCTTGGAATGACACGGAAAATGGTTTCTTTCCTTGTAACAGGGAGAGAGAAGATGGTAAATGAGTTTTGTCCACAGGTGAGTAAGAATTAGAACTAAGGAGAGAGGGAAGATTAGATTTACGAATTTTATTTACGATTTACGAAGATTTACGGGGAAATGGTGATTTTTTTTTGAGTTGCAGAACAATGGGTTGTTACAGGAGATTGTCACAGCAACATTCCTGACCATTAACTCCCAGGCCATTCACGTGTGGTGTTGAATGGGCATTTGTAGTTAAAACATGACCTTAACAGGTGTTAGCTGAGTTAGCTGAACAGCAAACAGGTGTACTACCTGTGTTGTAGCTATTAACAGACTACCTAACTGTGTATAGCAGCTATTGAGAGCGCCCAATTGTGCGGTTCCTAGTAATACATACAGTATGTGTTTATGTAATCTGTGTGTTGTGTGATGAGTAACACATGTGTTTGGGTGTTACAGGGTCGCAGCAAGAGTCTGACACATATAGACACACTGGAAGACACAGGGATGCTGCTCTCAGGAGAGGAGAGAGAGGCTAGAGAGAGTGCCACGGACAAGCTTGGAGTGCCAGATCCTCATTCTCTCAGACGACGCAAGCTCTCGCTCGCTACCAAGGTAGGTGTTGACCTATGGGTGTTGGTGGGGGTGTTGGGGGGGGGGTGTTGGGGAGGGTGTTGGGGAGAGTGTATACCTTAAGTGAGTTCTACTCCCCAAGCTCGGCTATCTTGAGGTTATCTTGAGATGATTTCGGGGCTTTAGTGTCCCCGCGGCCCGGTCGAGAGGCCTCCACCCCCAGGAAGCAGCCCGTGACAGCTGACTACCACCCAGGTACCTATTTTACTGCTAGGTAACAGGGGCATAGGGTGAAAGAAACTCTACCCATTGTTTCTCGCCAACGCCTGGGATCGAACCCAGGATCACAGGATCA
>NC_059579.1:1882405-1931162 GCF_020424385.1 Procambarus clarkii
GGTGTAGCAGGTGTGGTGGAAGGCTGGGTGTAGCAGGTGTGGTGGAGGGCTGGGTGTAGCAGGTGTGGTGGAGGGCTGGGTGTAGCAGGTGTGGAGGGCTGGGTGTAGCAGGTGTGGTGTGGGGCTGGGTGTAGCAGGTGTGGAGGGCTGGGTGTAGCAGGTGTGGTGGAAGGCTGGGTGTAGCAGGTGTGGTGGAGGGCTGGGTCTAGCAGGTGTGGAGGGCTGGGTGTAGCAGGTGTGGTGGAGGGCTGGGTGTAGCAGGTGTGGAGGGCTGGGTGTAGCAGGTGTGGTGTGGGGCTGGGTGTAGCAGGTGTGGTGTGGGGCTGGGTGTAGCAGGTGTGGTGGAGGGCTGGGTGTAGCAGGTGTGGAGGGCTGGGTGTAGCAGGTGTGGTGGTGGGCTGGGTGTAGCAGGTGTGGTGGAGGGCTGGGTGTAGCAGGTGTGGTGGTGGGCTGGGTGTAGCAGGTGTGGTGGTGGGCTGGGTGTAGCAGGTGTGGTGGTGGGCTGGGGGTAGCAGGTGTGGAGGGCTGGGTGTAGCAGGTGTGGTGGTGGGCTGGGTGTAGCAGGTGTGGTGGAGGGCTGGGTGTAGCAGGTGTGGTGGAGGGCTGGGTGTAGCAGGTGTGGTGGTGGGCTGGGTGTAGCAGGTGTGGTGGAGGGCTGGGTGTAGCAGGTGTGGTGGAGGGCTGGGTGTAGCAGGTGTGGTGGAGGGCTGGGTGTAGAAGGTGTGGGTGGTGGGCTGGGTGTAGCAGGTGTGGTGGAGGGCTGGGTGTAGCAGGTGTGGTGGAGGGCTGGGTGTAGCAGGTGTGGTGGAGGGCTGGGTGTAGCAGGTGTGGTGGAGGGCTGGGTGTAGCAGGTGTGGTGGAGGGCTGGGTGTAGCAGGTGTGGTGGAGGGCTGGGTGTAGCAGGTGTGGTGGAGGGCTGGGTGTAGCAGGTGTGGTGGTGGGCTGGGTGTAGCAGGTGCGGTGGTGGGCTGGGTGTAGCAGGTGCGGTGGTGGGCTGGGTGTAGCAGGTGTGGTGGAGGGCTGGGTGTAGCAGGTGTGGTGGTGGGCTGGGTGTAGCAGGTGTGGTGGTGGGCTGGGTGTAGCAGGTGTGGTGGAGGGCTGGGTGTAGCAGGTGTGGTGGAGGGCTGGGTGTAGCAGGTGTGGTGGTGGGCTGGGTGTAGCAGGTGTGGTGGAGGGCTGGGTGTAGCAGGTGTGGTGGAGGGCTGGGTGTAGCAGGTGTGGTGGAGGGCTGGGTGTAGCAGGTGTGGTGGAGGGCTGGGTGTAGGTGTGGGTGGTGGGCTGGGTGTAGCAGGTGTGGTGGAGGGCTGGGTGTAGCAGGTGTGTTGGAGGGCTGGGTGTAGCAGGTGTGGTGGAGGGCTGGGTGTAGCAGGTGTGGTGGTGGGCTGGGTGTAGCAGGTGCGGTGGTGGGCTGGGTGTAGCAGTTGTGGTGGAGGGCTGGGTGTAGCAGGTGTGGTGGAGGGCTGGGTGTAGAAGGTGTGGGTGGTGGGCTGGGTGTAGCAGGTGTGGTGGAGGGCTGGGTGTAGCAGGTGTGGTGGAGGGCTGGGTGTAGCAGGTGTGGTGGAGGGCTGGGTGTAGCAGGTGTGGTGGTGGGCTGGGTGTAGCAGGTGCGGTGGTGGGCTGGGTGTAGCAGGTGCGGTGGTGGGCTGGGTGTAGCAGGTGCGGTGGAGGGCTGGGTGTAGCAGGTGTGGTGGAGGGCTGGGTGTAGAAGGTGTGGGTGGTGGGCTGGGTGTAGCAGGTGTGGTGGAGGGCTGGGTGTAGCAGGTGTGGTGGAGGGCTGGGTGTAGCAGGTGTGGTGGAGGGCTGGGTGTAGCAGGTGTGGTGGAGGGCTGGGTGTAGCAGGTGTGGTGGAGGGCTGGGTGTAGCAGGTGTGGTGGAGGGCTGGGTGTAGCAGGTGTGGTGGTGGGCTGGGTGTAGCAGGTGTGGTGGTGGGCTGGGTGTAGCAGGTGCGGTGGTGGGCTGGGTGTAGCAGGTGTGGTGGAGGGCTGGGTGTAGCAGGTGTGGTGGAGGGCTGGGTGTAGAAGGTGTGGGTGGTGGGCTGGGTGTAGCAGGTGTGGTGGAGGGCTGGGTGTAGCAGGTGTGGTGGAGGGCTGGGTGTAGAAGGTGTGGGTGGTGGGCTGGGTGTAGAAGGTGTGGGTGGTGGGCTGGGTGTAGCAGGTGTGGTGGAGGGCTGGGTGTAGCAGGTGTGGTGGAGGGCTGGGTGTAGCAGGTGTGGTGGAGGGCTGGGTGTAGCAGGTGTGGGTGGTGGGCTGGGTGTCGCAGGTGTGGTGTGGGGCTGGGTGTAGCAGGTGTGGTGGGCCAGATGTAGCAGGTGTGGCGATGGCCTGGGTGTAGCAGGTGTGGAGGGCCAGGTGTAGCAGGTGTGTAGCTAGACAGACACCATAATCACGGTACAGTAACGCAAAGTGATAAGGACCAACAAAACACTATATTCAAGAACACTATTATACACCCTACACAGAACACTATATTCACTATATTAAAACACTATAGAACAAGAACTTGTAGACCAAAAAAACGGTTAAAGTGAACCGCGACTCTTAACCATCACAGTAGAATTCAAATTTTCAAATTTCAAATTGGCGGAATCGCCGTTAAAAACCGTCTATGCTAACGAGTGCAATCGATGAAAAAGATTAGAATTGAAGATTAGTAGGCATAAGAAAGGTGTTAGTGAGCAACCCGTTCTCGCAAATTTAATAAGTCAATATTGACTTATTAAATATGTGCATAGGTGACATACTTAACATAATAGATACCCTTAAAAAGATTCATAGAAAACACCGACCTTACCTAACCTTGTTAGTATCTTAAGATAAGCATCTTATTGCTTCGTAATTACAATTATTACCTAACCTATAATAGGTATAGGTAAGGTAATAATTGTAATTACGAAGCAATAAGATGCTTATCTTAAGATACTAACAAGGTTAGGTAAGGTCGGTGTTTTCTATGAATCTTTTTAAGGGTATCTATTATGTTTAGTATATCACCTATGCACGTAGTTAATAAGTCAATATTGACTTTACGAATTTGCGAGAACGGGTTGTAGTGAGAGGGTGAGTATATATAGAGGATTAGTAGATGGTAGATTAGTAGATTAGGCTTTTGAGAACCTTCTACCCCCTCCCCCCTTTCCTTTTATTCACGGTTAGGTAACGGGTTACCGTTGGCCGCTAATGAGTGACGTTATAACAGTGCATTTCAATGTTTGTGAAGGCATTTGGATGCTCCTGTTACCTAGCAGTAAAATAGGTACCTGGGAGTTAGTCAGCTGTCACGGGCTGCTTCCTGGAGGCCTGGTCGAGGACCGGGCCGCGGGGACACTAAAGCCCCGAAATCATCTCAAGATAACTCAAGATAACCCCCCTAGTCGCCATAGGCTCCAGGAGAAGCAAAGATGTCTCCAGGAAGTATTTGAGGACCAATGGAATGGGATCGAACTCGCGGCTCTAGACCACCTAGGTTGAAATTGCAACTTCTGAAGAGGGGACTGAAAAATGCCATCGAGGCTGGTATAGTGGTCTGCTGTCCGTGTGTCTGCGGGTCTGCCGTGTACTTGCCTAATTGTGCTTGCGGGGGTTGAGCTCTAGCTCTTTGGTCCCGCCTCTCAACCGTCAATCAACAGGTGTACAAGTTCCTGTGTGTCTGCGAGTCTGCTGTCCGTGTGTCTGCGGGTCTGCCCCGTGTCTGCAACTCTACTTCCGCGCCATACTTGCATATCTCATTGGTTGCCATGGCAACCGGTTGCTGCTGGCACCCCCCCCCCCCCTCCCTCACTTATCTTGAAGTGACAGCATCGCCTTGATACGTGGAGATAACTCTGAGTCTGGGATAGGCTGGGGGGGGGGATAGGAGGGATGGGTGCCAGTAATGTTGAAGGAGAGGTGATGGAGCGTGTTACTGAGGATAGGAAGGATAGGGGAGGTACCTTGATGGATAGTAGAGGGGAGACACTCGCTTCTGTTCGGGCCGGCTACCTTGATACAGAGTCACAGCCCCGCTCCTGTGCCAGGTAAGTCCACTACGGGCTCACCATAGCCCGTGCTACTTGCCCCGCTCCTGTGCCAGGTAAGTCCACTACGGGCTCATCATAGCCCGTGCTACTTGCCCCGCTCCTGTGCCAGGAAAGGCCACTACGGGCTCACCATAGCCAGTGCTACTTGCCCCGCTCCTGTGCCAGGTAAGTCCACTACGGGCTCACCATAGCCCGTGCTACTTGCCCCGCTCCTGTGCCAGGTAAGTCCACTACGGGCTCACCATAGCCCGTGCTACTTGCCCCGCTCCTGTGCCAGGTAAGTCCACTACGGGCTCACCATAGCCAGTGCTACTTGCCCCGCTCCTGTGCCAGGTAAGTCCACTACGGGCTCACCATAGCCCGTGCTACTTGCCCCGCTCCTGTGCCGGGTAAGTCCACTACGGGCTCACCATAGCCCGTGCTACTTGCCCCGCTCCTGTGCCAGGTAAGTCCACTACGGGCTCACCATAGCCCGTGCTACTTGCCCCGCTCCTGTGCCAGGTAAGTCCACTACGGGCTCACCATAGTCCGTGCTACTTGCCCCGCTCCTGTGCCAGGTAAGTCCACTACGGGCTCACCATAGCCCGTGCTACTTGCCCCGCTCCTGTGCCAGGTAAGTCCACTACGGGCTCACCATAGCCCGTGCTACTTGCAACAATTTGACGCGGGACTCTGAATTCATCAGGCGAGGGTGTAGACAGGCTGCCTGCACCCTCTGCCTGCAAAATCAACACGATGGGGTGGTAGGGGGGAAGGGGGGGGGGTGTTACCGAGTGGGGGGGAGGGTTACTGTTACTATGACGCTGTGAAACAAAGGATGAAACGTTCTCTAGAATGCTTCAGTTAATATCTTTGGTTATGGAGGCAAGAGTATTAATATTCATACACGTGTATATCTATACACAGTTATCTTGAGGTTATCTTGAGATGATTTCGGGGCTTTAGTGTACCCGCGGCCCGGTCCTGGACCAGGCCTCCACCCCCAGGAAGCAGCCCGTGACAGCTGACTAACACCCAGGTACCTATTTTACTGATAGGTAACAGGGGGCATAGGGTGAAAGAAACTCTGCCCATTGTTTCTCGCCGGCGCCTGGGATCGAACCCGGAACCACAGGATCACAAGGCCAGTGTGCTGTCCGCTCGGCCGACCGGCTCCCATTGGCTGGGTATGGACATCCACACACACACGGACCTGATGATCTTCCGGGTATTACAGAGAAGAATCTTTTACGAGAGCAATTCTCTAATTGCTTCTTGAAGTCTGCTGCTGTTCCGGCAATATTTCTTACGTCTCCTGGGAGAGTATTGAACATCCCTGTACCGCTGATGTTCATACAGGTGTCTGTGTACAACCCGTTCTCGCACTTTCGTATAGTCAATATTGACTTGTTAAATATGTGCATATGTGACATACTAAACATACTAGTTTACCTTGAAAAGCTTCATAGAAAACACCGACCTTACCTAACCTTCTTAGTATGTTAAGATAAGCATCTTATTGCTTCGTAATTACAATTATTACTTAACCTATTATAGGTATAGGTTAAGTAATAATTGTAATTACGAAGCAATAAGATGCTTATCTTAACATACTAAGAAGGTTAGGTAAGGTCGGTGATTTCTATCAAGCTTTTCAAGGTAAACTAAAATATTCACAATCAATTTGTATGTCACATATGCACTTATTTATTAAGTCAAAATTGACTGTAAGAAAGTGCGAGAACGGGTTGTTGTGTAGACTGTTCTGCCCTGAGGGGGAGCCGTTTGCTGAGCGGACAGAACACTGGACGCGTGATCCTGTGGTCCCGGGTTCGATTCCGGACGCCGACGATAAAACGATGGGCAGAGTTTTTTACCCCTGATGCCCCTGTTACCTAGCAGTAAAATAGGTACCTGGGAGTTAGTCAGCTGTCACGGGCTGCTTCCTGGGGGTGGAGGACTGGTCGAGGACCGGGCCGCGGGGACACTAAAACCCCGAAATCGTCTCAAGATAACCTCAAGAAGGGGTGGGGGATTTTGAGACATAAACCCCCAGATCAACGTGCCCAACCACTTCCTGACGGAATAAACAGCTGACCTCGGAAGCCACACTCCTGCTATCGTCAGTCGACCACCATTGGAGGTTATCTTGAGGTTATCTTGAGATGATTTCGGGGCTTTTAGTGTCCCCGCGGCCCGCTCCTCGACCAGGCCTCCACCCCCAGGAAGCAGCCCGTGACAGCTGACTAACTCCCAGGTACCTATTTTACTGCTAGGTAACAGGGGGGCATAGGGTGAAAGAAACTCTGCCCATTGTTTCTCGCCGGCGCCTGGGATCGAACCCAAGACCACAGGATCACAAGTCCAGCATGCTGTCCGCTCGGCCGACCGGCTCCCATGGACACTGAACTGCTTGTAATTTACTTAGAAGATCACCCTATACGCCTCATGATCTTGGAGAGGGGTTTAGCGTCGCATATTTAGGAGTGCGGCTCCCATGGCTTTCTCTTGTGCACACACCCTACTCGAGCATATAACTGTTAATATTCAACTGTTGAATATATATACAGACCCAGCGGCCAGTAATCGAGGAAAGATAAATAGGTTTCGCAAGTGGATAAGGAAGGGCTTGATGATGCCTGCCCTAAAGAGGCCTGTAGTCTCCGTCAGTGTTGCTTCACTACTGATATCTAGATCTACCCCCTACATCTTATCCTATCCCACCCTATCCGCTCTCAAGAGCTCCGCCTTACCTTACCCTACCTTTTCTACCTAAATACCTGCATACCTACCTTAATTAATGCTATATTCCTACCTTCCCCACCCCCCCCCCAGCATTCCATTCTACCTTGTAATGTAAAGCTAACTGTAGAAATTCTGGTTGCAATTCTTTTGACCATGTCGTAGCTCGGTCGATTAAGGCAGCGTCTGGGATGCTTCTCGGACGTAGGTTCGAATCCTCGTCACGGCGCTTGTGGATTTGTTCAGGTTACTGTAGCTTTGGAGGGTGAGGGGGGGGGGAGAGGGGGGGAGGGGGGGGAGGGAGTCCGGGTGATCTTGGCGGGTTAATCCCCGCTGTGGAGGAATGACTTCAATTTGTTAATGCTTTCTTGAGATAATGGTCTTGTGAGGCTGAGAACGGTGAGGTGATTAGAGGGTGGGGGGTGGTTAGTGGGGGGGGGGGGTCAGGATGTGCTTAAATGGGTATATGAAATCATGAGACAATTTTAATATTTTTGTATCAAGTACAGGCAACAGTGTTGGGGTGAGGGAGTGTTGGAGAGAGCAGTGATGGGGTGTGGGAGTGTTGGAGAGAGCAGTGATGGGGTGAGGGAGTGTTGGAGAGAGCAGTGATGGGGTGAGGGAGTGTTGGAGAGAGCAGTGATGGGGTGAGGGAGTGTTGGAGAGAGCAGTGATGGGGTGAGGGAGTGTTGGAGAGAGCAGTGGTGGGGTGTGGAAGTGTTGGAGAGAGCAGTGATGGTGTGAGGAAGTGTTGGAGAGAGCAATGGTGGCCTAACCAACTCTTGTTCTAGATTCAGCAAATTGGAACAAAAAGTTCCAAGTAACACCGGCTATGGTGAGCCCGTAGTAGACATACCTGACACAGGAGCAAGGATATAACTCGTCTAACCACCTTTATCAACCCTGACAAAACGTTTCATCTGATGCGAATGGGGACCCAAGAGCTGAAGGCTGCCGAAGCATCTTCCAAGTGCATCGACATTTTCCCGGCACTTTAGACCACAGTGACAATGACCCCTTGAAGAACACAACATTGATGAAAACTGTGAACAAGACTTGGGTACACAGATGTGTTCTGTGGTCTCCAGGCGACAGCATCATCATCATCATCATCATCATCATCATCATCTTCATCTTGATCTTCATCATCATCATCTTCATCTTGATCTTCATCTTCATCATCATCTTCTTCTACCCAAGGGACAGGGAGGGAAAAACAGCCATAGGGTGAAACTGGAAAAATTTACGGATTAACAAGATTGTGGTCGTTGGGGGGGGGGGGGGTTGTGGTTGGATAGGTGTGGTGTAATATGGTGGTGGACGCGTATTATGGCCAAAAATAATAGGTTTGATGCGTATTATGGCTAAAAAAATAATAGGTTCGATGTGTATTATGGCCTAAAATAATAGGTTCGACGCGTATTAAGACCAAAAATAATAGGTTTGACGCGTATTAAGACCAAAAATAATAGGTTTGACGCGTATTAAGACCAAAAATAATAGGTTTGACGCGTATTAAGACCAAAAATAATAGGTTTGACGCGTATTAAGACCAAAAATAATAGGTTCGCGTATTATGGCCAAAAATACATGTAGGGAAAATAAAAATGATTAGAGAAGAAAATCCTATTTGTGATATCAGACTTTTATTGAGGCTACTGAGGCTTCGAGAGGCAATGTTTATACTGGATAGCATCAGTCTCAGAGCTGTCGAGTGTCGAGCAGGGGTGGGGGGGGGGGATAGTATCGTCAGTAGAAGAGTATCTTATCTTGAGATGATTTCGGGGCTTTTTAGTGTCCCCGCGGCTCGGTCCTCGACCAGGCCTCCACCCCCAGGAAGCAGCCCGTGACAGCTGACTAACACCCAGGTACCTATTTTACTGCTAGGTAACAGGGGCATAGGGTGAAAGAAACTCTGCCCATTGTTTCTCGCCGGCGCCTGGGATCGAACCCAAGACCACAGGATCACAAGTCCAGTGTGCTGTCCGCTCGGCCGACCGTATACGGCCACTTTGGTTAAGAACTACGGGCTCACCATAGCCCGTGCTACCTGGAACTTTTTGTTCTATGTAGCTAATCTTTAACAACAACACTTACGTCGGTAAACCGTTAAAACCTCAATTAATCTTGCCGGGCCGAAGTTCGATCCTGGATGTCCCGTCTCCTCCTAATAACTACCTAACCGTTAGAACTGACAAGATTAACGACCGTTATATTCTGATCAACGTTAGAAATTTAAATTTTTGAAATTAACCGGGTTCCCCAGTACCACTTGCACTAGAGGACTGTACCGGGAACCAGGATCCAGATTCACGAACCAGTTACGCAAACACTTACGAACCTGTACATCTTTTGTCTATCTTTAGCGGCTTTGTTTACAATTATTAAACAGTTAATGAGCTCCGAAGCACCAGGAGGCTGTTTATAACAATAACAACAGTTGATTGGCAAGTTTTCATGCTTGTAAACTGTTTAATAAATGTAACCAAAGCCGTCAAAGATTGAGGAAAGATGTACACGTTCGTAAGTACTTGCGTAACTGCTTCGTGAATCTGGCCCCAGGTTCGTAAGTGCTTGCGTAACTGGTTCGTGAATCTGGGGCCTGGCCCATGTCTCGTACGGGATACGAACCCTGCCCTGCAACTGGTAAACTGCTGTAGACTAAATGAACACCATCACGTCCCGAAAGCCGAAAACTGTAATTAAACCGAAAATGCTAACCCGGCCATTGCGGAGGATTGGTGGTTTAGGATCGTTACAGCTGCTAAAATTGGGGTTGTTACCGGGGGCAAGTCTCCATAGTTGGCAGTGACGATAATTGCATCACTTTCACTGAATGATGGAATTGGTTTTGAGTTTGGATTCAAGGTGGTTGGCTCTCGCGCATGTCATTAGAGCAGTGCCACGGGCATGAGAGCAGTGCCACGGGCATGAGAGCAGTGCCACGGGCATGAGAGCAGTGCCACGGGCATGAGAGCAGTGCCACGGGCATGAGAGCAGTGCCACGGGCATGAGAGCAGTGCCACGGGCATGAGAGCAGTGCCACGGGCATGAGAGCAGTGCCACGGGCATGAGAGCAGTGCCACGGGCATGAGAGCAGTGCCACGGGCATGAGAGCAGTGCCACGGGCATGAGAGCAGTGCCACGGGCATGAGAGCAGTGCCACGGGCATGAGAGCAGTGCCACGGGCATGAGAGCAGTGCCACGGGCATGAGAGCAGTGCCACGGGCATGAGAGCAGTGCCACGGGCATGAGAGCAGTGCCACGGGCATGAGAGCAGTGCCACGGGCATGAGAGCAGTGCCACATCTGTTCACATGTCCATCGACCTGTATAATACACCCGAGGCACTTCTAACAATCTCCGACGGTGATTCGAGTTGGTTTTACCCGCTGGACAGCAGTGCCAAAGGTACAATAGCAGTGCCTCTACCGGTCAGCAGTGCTTGGTGAAGCTGTCCAATGGTGCATTGTTTGCCTCAGTCGAGCAGAAATACGGCTCTCCAAATCTGGCCGGAATTGCAGAGGTTCAAGAGAAATGGAAAGCAATTCACTATTCCTCTCCATTCTCACAGCTATGCATTTACTTGCTCTCTCTGCGTCTACTCAATTCCTCTCGGCCTTTACCTCCTGTTCCTCTGCTTTATTGCTCTGTCATTCAGCATTTACCTCCTGTTCCTCTGCTTTATTGCTCTGTCACTCGTCATTTATTATGCCCTGACCCCTTTATTTAACCTCCCCTTGTCGTGTGAATTTCTGCGGATTATGGGATTGGAAATGGAGTGCCAGTTAAGAATGAATTCTTTGGTCTTGTTTGATCACGGATTGTCCCCATCTGGAGTCATTAGGAGAGACGTCGAACCAAGATTAGAACCCAAACCTTAAATCTTAGAACATTCAGTTTTGTCTCTCATGATATATGTTTTAGAAATCGTAAAGCACTTGAATGGGATCGAATACTCGTTCCTAGACGGTTCTAAAGGGGCTTGGAATTAGTAGCAGTTATGTAAATGAGGCTAGCGTCGCTTTCCTTGTAACCTCTTGTACCATTTGTGTAATAAGTCACCTTGTAGACGTATGGTATTAATACCTGAGACGAGTCTGTTTTTTGAGGCCCATCATTTTATTAATTTATCCCGGGACCTCTAATCACCAGAACTCTATACATAAGGGTCGTTACGATCTCATAACTCCCGGTGCTGGAAAGATAAATTCATAGATACCTGATTCAAGAGGTGCCTGATTCAAGAGGTGCCTGATTCAAGAGGTGCCTGATTCAAGAGGTGCCTCGATTCAAGAGGTGCCTCGATTCAAGAGGTGCCTCGATTCAAGAGGTGCCTCGATTCAAGAGGTGCCTCGATTCAAGAGGTGCCTCGATTCAAGAGGTGCCTCGATTCAAGAGGTGCCTCGATTCAAGAGGTGCCTCGATTCAAGAGGTGCCTCGATTCAAGAGGTGCCTCGATTCAAGAGGTGCCTCGATTCAAGAGGTGCCTCGATTCAAGAGGTGCCTCGATTCAAGAGGTGCCTCGATTCAAGAGGTGCCTCGATTCAAGAGGTGCCTCGATTCAAGAGGTGCCTCGATTCAAGAGGTGCCTCGATTCAAGAGGTGCCTCGATTCAAGAGGTGCCTCGATTCAAGAGGTGCCTCGATTCAAGAGGTGCCTCGATTCAAGAGGTGCCTCGATTCAAGAGGTGCCTCGATTCAAGAGGTGCCTCGATTCAAGAGGTGCCTCGATTCAAGAGGTGCCTCGATTCAAGAGGTGCCTCGATTCAAGAGGTGCCTCGATTCAAGAGGTGCCTCGATTCAAGAGGTGCCTCGATTCAAGAGGTGCCTCGATTCAAGAGGTGCCTCGATTCAAGAGGTGCCTCGATTCAAGAGGTGCCTCGATTCAAGAGGTGCCTCGATTCAAGAGGTGCCCCGATTCAAGAGGTGCCCCGATTCAAGAGGTGCCCCGATTCAAGAGGTGCCCCGATTCAAGAGGTGCCTCGATTCAAGAGGTGCCTCGATTCAAGAGGTGCCTCGATTCAAGAGGTGCCTCGATTCAAGAGGTGCCTCGATTCAAGAGGTGCCTCGATTCAAGAGGTGCCTCGATTCAAGAGGTGCCTCGATTCAAGAGGTGCCTCGATTCAAGAGGTGCCTCGATTCAAGAGGTGCCTCGATTCAAGAGGTGCCTCGATTCAAGAGGTGCCCCGATTCAAGAGGTGCCCCCGATTCAAGAGGGGGGCCCGATTCAAGAGGGGGGCCCGATTCAAGAGGGGGGCCCGATTCAAGAGGGGGACCCGATTCAAGAGGGGGACCCGATTCAAGAGGGGGGCCCGATTCAAGAGGGGGGCCCGATTCAAGAGGGGGGCCCGATTCAAGAGGGGGGCCCGATTCAAGAGGGGGGCCCGATTCAAGAGGGGGCCCGATTCCAGAGGTGCCCAATCATTCCCAGGCAGTGACCTGTGACCTCTAAAAGCCTGGTTGAGCGTACCATTAACCAGGCGACGTTGTCAGAGACCGAATCACTTCAAGGTAACCTCAAGGTAAAGGAAGGAACCTTACAAAATATACTGAAATTATTATACATTTGCCTTAGACTGTGAGGGAAATGTGGGTAAATCTGTTCTGAATATTATGTTTCATAATTCTGGGTTAATTTCCAAGATCTGGAAATTTAAAATAAATTTATACATCAGGATAAATCCATACAATAAATTCATACACGACTCCGGACAATGCCATGCAACTATGAATAAAATTTCACAGGAATCAAAGTAATTGTGCACTGTTGTATTGTATAATCTATCCGTCGATGTATGAATTATTGTGGACTCAACGTGGTATGGAAGTTGGTAAAACAGTAGTTATACGATGGCTTCGAACCTGCGTAATTGGGCACTGTCACTATCGACTGAACCCATGACGAGCTGTTGGCACTGGTGTCTACATCCCTGGAAGTGTTGGCATTAGTGCCTCTGAAGGTCGAGTGCCAGTGCCTCATTCTCGTGAATTTCAATAACTATAGATATACAAATCAACAAAGGCTCTGACAAGAGTTCGAATCTCGTCACGGCCCTTGTGGATTTGTTCATTTGATGCATCACGCTATTGTGATTTGTGTGTACTGTATAGATGTATTTTTCCAAATACATTTAAGCCCTATATTAATGTATTTTAAAATTAGAGTAAAATGGTTAGAATTGAGGTAATTTAGTTTCCGCGATTTACCTTGGATAATGCAGAAAGAATCAAGTCTTACAAGTTATGTTTTAAGACGCAGCCAATGAGGCGAAAGTCTGAAAGTTTAGAGTTCTACTTCCCATGACTGATCAAGTCTGGTGCCGGAGGGTTCCGCCTTGAGTGGGCCCAAATGCTCAGGCAATATTACATACGAAAAGGGACGTCTGTGTGTTTCAAGCGTAGGTTAAACATGGAAATGGGTTTGGGTGGATATAAATAGAAGACCCCTGCGTCGATTGGGTCAATAGTCGCTGCTTCATGTAGACTAATAGACTACTTCGAATGGGGTCTATTGAACTTTTGCAGTGTCCTGCAATGCCAATTTTTTCTCTTTTTACTCACCCACTTCTGTTCCACTTTTACCAGTCCTCTGTCTTCTCCTATCCTGTCTCGCTTCCTCTTCCATTATCATTGATTTCCTGTTACCCCTCTGAGCCCTTGCCTGTGTCCCCTCTCTGCTACACCCTTTCATTGTTCTTGTAACCACCTCCCCTCAGGCCCTTGGCTCATCTAATTGCTCGTTCCCATTAAGGCAAATCAGCCATTCTTTCTCATTTCATCCTTTCTGGTTTATCTCATTTTGCCTGTTTCTTATCTCACCGTATCGCTCCCCCTCCATCTAATTCCCAGGTGCAGTACCTATTTACTGCAAGGTGAAGAGGAACATCAGCGTGAAAGAAACTATTTTGTTTTTGCCTCGGCCAGGAATCAAACCCGGGGCCTTAAGATTACGACCCCCCATGCGCTGTTCACTCAGCGTCGCGCCCCCAGTGCGTGAGTGAGTGAGTGCGTGCGTGCGTGCGTGTATTGGCGAGTGCGTGTATTGGTGAGTGCGTGTATTCGTGAGTGTGCGCATGCGTGTATGCGTGAGTGCGCGCATGCGTGCGTGATGATCCTTGACGCTTGGGCTGGACGGTAGAGCGACGGTCTTGCTACATGCAGGTCGGCGTTCAATCCCCGGAGACCGTCCACACAAGTGGTTGGGCACCATTCCTTTCCCCCGTCCCATCCCAAATCATTATCCTGACCCCTTCCCAGTGCTATATACTCGTAATGGCTTGGTGCTTTCCCCCTGATAGTTCCCTTCCTGATAGGTTCACTATTCCCCTTTGCCTACTCTCTCACTCTTTCAGATACACCAATATAATACAATACGTAATACAGACAGCTTGGGGTAGGAATCTAGTGTGGAGGACAATGCCAACTGCTTCCTGGCAGTAAGGAATATGCAGTCAATCCGTTATTATTATATATTAGCGTTTAGAAACTCTTGAGTCATTATCAGAAGTCAAGAACCCCGGAAGACTGTTACACTAAGAACTCTTAATGAGTTTGTTAAACTTATTTTCCTTCGCTAACTACTTGACGAAATTGAGTTTAAGAATCTTTGAGCGTCCGTTAGTAACACTTAATTGTCTAGTTGAGTTGTTAGGGAACACTTTTCTAAGGTTAATGACACCGTATGAGACAATTTCGTCTTGAATTACACACGGGAATCACAATAGCGTGATGGATCAAATGAGTAATCCACAAGGGCCGTGATGAGGATTCGAACCTGCGTCAGAGAGCATTAACACTCGCATCATCTTGCCGTACATCATTCCGAGAGCATGATGCTCTCGGACGCAGGTTCGAATCCTCGTCACGGCCCTTGTGGATTTGTTAATTCGTCTTGAAGTTCGCCCTGTGTTTAGTGGAGATGTTGAACAACAGGTGTGGAGTGAGGTGTCGACACCTGACTACAGGTGTGGAGTAAGGTGTCGACACCTGACTACAGGTGTGGAGTAAGGTGTCGACACCTGACTACAGGTGTTGAATACTCTAGTCAGGTGTACATTTGCTGTGAGTGTGGCCTCTTGGGCCACATCTCAAAATGTTTAAGTGGGAGAAAGAGCTTAAGGCGCTTGACTTACCAAAACACCTTCAGGATTAAGAAACTTCCTGGAAACTTGCATTAAATACTAAGAAGATGTTCTAAATCCGTCTGTATCCTCTGTTGTGGGAGAGGGAGAGAGGGAGGTACAGGTGTTTGGAATGCGACAGATAGACTGGTAAATAGACGGGTAAAAACCCCAAATTTGACAGGACAGAAAAAAATCCCAGGCGTGATAGAGAGAGAGTTGGCTGCTCTCCAAGTCGGGCATTCTCCCAACCTTCTGTACTCAGAAAGCCACCCTGCCATCCCTTATCACCCCCCTGCCACTCCCCTGCCACCCCCCTGCCAACTCCCTGCCACCCCCCTGCCACCCCCCTGCCACCCCCCTGCCACCCCCCAGCCACCCCCCAGCCACCCCCCAGCCACCCCCCAGCCACCCCCCTGCCACCCCCCTGCCACCCCCCTGCCACCCCCCAGCCACCCCCCAGCCACCCCCCTGCCACCCCCCTGCCACCCCCCTGCCACCCCCCTGCCACCCCCCTGCCACCCCCCTGCCACCCCCCTGCCACCCCCCTGCCACCCCCCTGCCACTCCCCTGCCACCCCCCTGCCACCCCCTGCCACCCCCCTGCCACCCCCCTGCCACCCCCCAGCCACCCCCCAGCCACCCCCCAGCCACCCCCCAGCCACCCCCCAGCCACCCCCCTGCCACCCCCCAGCCACTCCCCTGCCACCCCCCAGCCACTCCCCTGCCACCCCCCTGCTACCCCCCTGCCACCCCCCTGCCACCCCCCAGCCACCCCCCAGCCACCCCCCTGCCACCCCCCTGCCACCCCCCCCAGCCACCCCCCAGCCACTCCCCTGCCACCCCCCTGCCACCCCCCTGCCACCCCCCTGCCACTCCCCTGCCACCCCCCTGCCACCCCCCTGCCACTGCCACTCCCCTGCCACTCCCCTGCCACCCCCCTGCCACCCCCCTGCCACCCCCTGCCACCCCCCTGCCACCCCCCTGCCACCCCCCAGCCACCCCCCAGCCACCCCCCTGCCACTCCCCTGCCACCCCGCTGCCACCCCCCTGCCACCCACCCAATCAGAAAAAAAAATAATTCTTAAATACTCGTATATTAATCTCGAGTTTATGGGACTACGGACAAATATGGCAGACACAGCCCAGGAGTGTGTGCCTAGATGGCTTGATATGAATTATCAAGTATACATGACCGTCATTGCAGGTAGGCATGAATTATATACTATACATGGCCCGTGATTACAGATGTACGGGTTTCGTGAAATCAGGGGTGAGGTGGCCAATAGAATTCACAATTATACAGTACAGAGAGGTGGGATTTGTAATATACTTAATATACACTATTTACTGTTTGATTAGAGACCGATATCGATTATAGACAGATATAGCAATTGTGACCGAAATACATAATGTATAATACAGCAATACAGATTAAGTTCAAAATACATAAAATATAATGTGAAAATTCACAATGTGACGGTAGTCTATTAACGTGACGGTAGTCTATTAACGTGACGGTAGTCTATTAACGTGACGGTAGTCTATTAACGTGACGGTAGTCTATTAACGTGACGGTAGTCTATTAACGTGACGGTAGTCTATTAACGTGACGGTAGTCTATTAACGTGACGGTAGTCTATTAACGTGACGGTAGTCTATTAACGTGACGGTAATCTATTAACGTGACGGTAGTCTATTAACGTGACGGTAGTCTATTAACGTGACGGTAGTCTATTAACGTGACGGTAGTCTATTAACGTGACGGTAATCTATTAACGTGACGGTAGTCTATTAACGTGACGGTAGTCTATTAACGTGACGGTAGTCTATTAACGTGACGGTAGTCTATTAACGTGACGGTAGTCTATTAACGTGACGGTAGTCTATTAACGTGACGGTAGTCTATTAACGTGACGGTAGTCTATTAACGTGACGGTAGTCTATTAACGTGACGGTAATCTATTAACGTGACGGTAGTCTATTAACGTGACGGTAGTCTATTAACGTGACGGTAGTCTATTAACGTGACGGTAGTCTATTAACGTGACGGTAGTCTATTAACGTGACGGTAGTCTATTAACGTGACGGTAGTCTATTAACGTGACGGTAGTCTATTAACGTGACGGTAGTCTATTAACGTGACGGTAGTCTATTAACGTGACGGTAGTCTATTAACGTGACGGTAGTCTATTAACGTGACGGTAGTCTATTAACGTGACGGTAGTCTATTAACGTGACGGTAATCTATTAACGTGACGGTAATCTATTAATGTGACAGTAATATTAACTTGAATTTTACCGTCAAATTAAAGGTTTTCATGTCAAGATGTTTTTTATCTGAGCATTTTTCACGCCAGTTGCGAAACCTATACATCTTTGGTCAAGATTGTGGTTGTTTACAACAATAATAAACTTGTGGAGTCTTGAAGGTCGTAAATTGATTCATATAAAGAAAGCTGCCAGGATTAAGGAATGATGTAGAGGTTTCGTCAGGTCTGTAGCTCTGCAGTGTGTTAGATACTGTTCCAGGGCACTGTTTGACTACCACCACCCACAGTGGGTGTAGGTTACAACCACCAACTACCACCACCCACAGTGGGTGTAGATTACAACCACCACTACCACCACCCACAGTGGGTGTAGATTACAACCACCACTACCTCCACCCACAGTGGGTGTAGATTACAACCACCACTACCACCACCCACAGTGGGTGTAGATTACAACCACCACTACCACCACCCACAGTGGGTGTAGATTACAACCACCACTACCTCCACCCACAGTGGGTGTAGATTACAACCACCACTACCACCACCCACAGTGGGTGTAGATTACAACCACCACTACCTCCACCCACAGTGGGTGTAGATTACAACCACCACTACCACCACCCACAGTGGGTGTAGATTACAACCACCACCACCACCATCCACAGTGGGTGTAGATTACAACCACAACTACCACCACCCACAGTGGGTGTAGATTACAACCACCACTACCACCACCCACAGTGGGTGTCGATTACATCCACCACTACCACCACCCACAGTGGGTGTAGATTACAACCACCACTACCACCACCCACAGTGGGTGCAGATTACAACCACCACTACCACCACCCACAGTGGGTGTAGATTACAACCACAACTACCACCACCCACAGTGGGTGCAGATTACAACCACCACCCACAGTGGGTGTAGATTACAACCACCACTACCACCACCCACAGTGGGTGTAGATTACAACCACCACTACCACCACCCACAGTGGGTGTAGATTACAACCACCACTACCACCACCCACAGTGGGTGTAGATTACAACCACCACTACCACCACCCACAGTGGGTGTAGATTACAACCACCACTACCACCACCCACAGTGGGTGTCGATTACAACCACCACTACCACCACCCACAGTGGGTGTAGATTACAACCACCACTACCACCACCCACAGTGGGTGTAGATTACAACCACCACTACCACCACCCACAGTGGGTGTAGATTACAACCACCACTACCACCACCCACAGTGGGTGTAGATTACAACCACCACTACCACCACCCACAGTGGGTGTCGATTACAACCACCACTACCACCACCCACAGTGGGTGTAGATTACAACCACCACTACCACCACCCACAGTGGGTGTCGATTACAACCACCACTACCACCACCCACAGTGGGTGTCGATTACAACCACCACTACCACCACCCACAGTGGGTGTAGATTACAACCACCACTACCACCACCCACAGTGGGTGTAGATTACAACCACCACTACCACCACCCACAGTGGGTGTAGATTACAACCACCACCCACAGTGGGTGTAGATTACAACCACCACTACCACCACCCACAGTGGGTGTAGATTACAACCACCACCCACAGTGGGTGTAGATTACAACCACCACTACCACCACCCACAGTGGGTGTAGATTACAACCACCACTACCACCACCCACAGTGGGTGTAGATTACAACCACCACTACCACCACCCACAGTGGGTGTAGATTACAACCACCACCCACAGTGGGTGTAGATTACAACCACCACTACCACCACCCACAGTGGGTGTAGATTACAACCACCACTACCACCACCCACAGTGGGTGTAGATTACAACCACCACTACCAGTTCATTAGACAGTTTCTTAATGATTTATAATAGAGTTGTATCGACATTTTGAACTATTTCCTATATTTTCTATATTCCTATATGAACTATATTCCTATTTTAAATTCCTATAATTTATCGATGCTTTCTGATTGCTTAATTGGCAATTCTCTTGTTCCCTCGGGCTGTTCCCAACGTGTGTGGTGTGTTGGTATGTGTGTGTGAACTGGTGTAAGGCATGATCGATCAACCTGGAGTCGATCGATCAGGCCTTCGACCTGGGGGTCGGTCGATCGGGCCTTCGACCTGGGGTCGGTCGGTTGGTCGGGCCTTCGACCTGGGGTCGGTCGATCGGTGCCTTCGACCTGGGGTCGGTCGGTCGGGCCTTCGACCTGGGGTCGGTCGGTCGGGCCTTCGACCTGGGGTCGATCGATCATGCCTTTGACCTAGTTAATTTATTTTTGTTGATATTAGATTTACCCAGTTTATTTTCTCGAGGTTAAACTTCCGCCATTATAAGAGATCTGCTTCATCAGCTTCTGCGGGCTCGCCATAGCCCGTGCTACTTGGAACTTTGTGTTCCAGGTAGTGAATCTTAAACAACAACATTATCATCTTTCATCGTCACATGATACAAGTCTTAACTTGCTCTGCTGTTGGCAGCCAAATAGCAGGAACGCAAGCAGGAACGCAAGCAGACGAGCAAGCAAGCAGACAAGCAAGCAGACAAGCAAGCAGGAACGCAGACAAGCAAGCAAGCAGGAACGCAAGCAGAGAAGCAAGCAAGCAAGAAGGCAAGCAGACAAGCAAGCAGAAACGCAAGCAGACAAGCAAGCAAGCGGGAACGCAAGCAAGCAGGAACGCAAGCAAGCAGGAACGCAAGCAGACAAGCAAACAAACAGACAAGCAAGCAGAAACGCAAGCAGACAAGCAAACAAGCAGGAACGCAAGCAGACAAACAAGCAAGCAGGAACGCAAGCAGACAAGCAAGCAAGCAGGAACGCAAACAAGCAAGCAGACAAGCAAGCAAGTAGGAACGCAAGCAGACAAGCAAGCAAGCAGGAACGCAAGCAGACAAGCAAGCAAGCAGGAACGCAAGCAGAGAAGCAAGAAGTAACGCAAGCAGAGAAGCAAGCAAGCAAGAAGGCAGACAAGCAAACAAGCAAACACAGGCACACGCTGCAGCTATAATCACATTATTAATGGCTATAACTTGGGTTGCAACGATATTAAATCTCCTTAACCGGATTATGTAAATCCCTGAGCCTGGTCTATTTCTGTGGTGCAGCGGTAAGGTATTCTCCACCCAATAGCCTGCCCTGCCAACTGAAATCAGAATAAGACTTGTAATCCAGTGTGTCAAAATTAGTGTGATACATCTTCGTGTTCCGTATAGGAGCAGGTTGATCAGACCAGCAACGTAGGAGGCCTGGTCGACGACCGGGCCGCGGGGACGCTAAGCCCCGGAAGCACCTGAAGGTAACCTCAAGGCAGGAGACTCGTCTATCGTTCAGGGAACCATGAACCTCGAACGAGAACCCGGAGCGAGACAGAATTGGTGTCTCGGAGCTCCTTGATGACCTTCTACTGTTATCCCATCGCTATCGGAACGTTTTTAAAAGATTAATTCCTTGCTACAAGGACATGATCTTTGAGAGCGTTGGGGCGAGAGATGGATAATAATATACATGTGGAAAATATTAGAGGGGCTGGTCCCAAACCTGCACACAGAAATAACAGCACATGAGACCAGAAGACATGGCAGGATGTGCAGAATACCCCCGTTGAAGAGCAGAGGTGCAACAGGTACTCTGAGAGAGAATTATCAACATCAGAGGCTCGAGACTGTTCAACACGCTTCCGCTACACATAAGGGACATAACTGGCCGACCCCTCACAGTGTTCAAGAGAGAACTATCAACATCAGAGGCCCGAGACTGTTCAACACGCTTCCACTACACATAAGGGACATAACTGGCCGACCCCTCACAGTGTTCAAGAGAGAACTATCAACATCAGAGGCCCGAGACTGTTCAACACGCTTCCACTACACATAAGGGACATAACTGGCTGACCCCTCACAGTGTTCAAGAGAGAACTATCAACATCAGAGGCTCGAGACTGTTCAACACGCTTCCGCTACACATAAGGGACATAACTGGCCGACCCCTCAGTGTTCAAGACTGAACTTGATAAACACCTCCAAAGGCTACCTAATCAACCAGGCTGTGATTCTTACGTCAGGCTACGAGCAGCCGCGTCCAACAGCCTGGTTGAGCAGTCCAGGGAGGAGGAGGCCTGGTCAGAGACCGGGCCGCGAGGACGGTGATCCCAGGAACCATCTAGTAGTAGTCAATAGGTAGGTCCATCCCAAATCCTTATCCTGACCCCTTCCCAGTGCTAGTCGCAATTGGTTGGTGCTTTCCCCCTGATTGTTCCCTTCCCTTCCAATATCTTGAGGTTATCTTGAGATGATTTCGGGGCTTTAGTGTCCCCGCGGCCCGGTCCTCGACCAGGCCTCCACCCCCAGGAAGCAGCCTGTGACAGCTGACTAACACCCAGGTACCTATTTTACTGCTAGGTAACAGGGGGGGGGGCATAGGGTGAAAGAAACTCTGCCCATTGTTTCTCACCGGCGCCTGGGATCGAACCCGGTACCACAGGATCACAAGCCCAGCGTGCTGTCCGCTCGGCCAACCGGCTCCAACAGTCCATTTCTCTACTGTTGGACAAATAGTAGGAGTAATTTCATATTAGGAGGATGGGGCTCCTCGCTGGCTTGTTCCGTGGAACGAACCAATTTGGTAGTGCTCAGGTGCGCTGGGAGGTGGCGGGCAGTTTGTGTTGATGAGTTGGTGCTTGTAGGAGCTTTGATGACGCAGCTTGAGTCATCAAAGTCCCCAAAGTCATCCGCGTCATCAACAGTGGACGCCCCGCTGAAGGTCCGGAAATTAAGGCGCTGCTAAACTGCATGTGCAGCCCTCTGTGTGTAGCCCTCTCTTGTGCAGCCCTCTCTTGTGCAGCCCTCTCTTGTGCAGCCCTCTCTGTTCAACCCCTCTCTGTTCAACCCCTCTCTGTTCAACCCCCCCTGTTCAACCCCCCCCTGTTCAACCCCCCCTGTTCAACCCCCCTCTGTTCAACCCCCCTCTGTTCAACCCCCCTCTGTTCAACCCCCCTCTGTTCAACCCCTCTCTGTTCAACCCCTCTCTGTTCAACCCCTCTCTGTTCAACCCCTCTCTGTTCAACCCCTCTCTGTTCAACCCCTCTCTGTTCAACCCCTCTCTGTTCAACCCCTCTCTGTTCAACCCCTCTCGTACACTAAGTCGCGTTCCTTACCTTATGTAACCAACGGCTCAAATGCAACCTTTTAAAGTATAGTAACGACTACATACTACGTTAATGTGCTTACGACTATTCTACGTTTTCTTCTACACGAGAAGATAGGTTTGGTGGGTTGCTAGGGTTCCAAAGTGTCTGGTTAGACTAAAAGTAGGAGGAGTAGAGGCACTGAGCGCCGGCTGAATGAGGTTCCCGATAATTAGGTTGTTTGTCTGTGTAATTACCAGATGGAAATATTAAGCTCCCGTATTCCAGAGACTCGACCGCGCTTAATTACCTAAACCACTCTACCCTGGGGGTGATATAGTTCCCATAAACATTAATAATTCATACATCAGTTTGTAAATTATGAGGGATTATATATTTTGAGACACGTCTAATATATATTACCTGGTTAAGCAGGTGTGGACTACCGTTGATGATTAACACCTGTGTTTGCCTCAAGGTGTACTTTATCTTTAGCTTAAACTGTCACATTTTGGTCCCGATTGTCTATTATGGAAAATGTGTGGCAGGCAGGGTGACTGGTCTGTGGTAGGGAAGTGACATAGGTTGGTGGTGGTGGGAGGCCATAATTCAAGAGGAAAGAGCGTGCCTGGTCATATTCTGACCTTCAGAATGGTTTTTGGCACTGTCCTAAGTTGACAATCAAGTTAGATAAAGTCCGAGTGCAGTGAAAAGCTCTGTACCCCAGGGTACAGTCCTGGCACCGTTGCTCTGTACTCCAGGGCACAGTCTTGGCACAGCTGCTCTGTACCCCTGGGCACAGTCTTTGTACCGCTGCTCTGTACCCCAGGGCACAGTCCTGGCACCATTGCTCTGTACCCCAGGGCACAGTCTTTGTTCCACTGTACCCCAGGGCACAGTCCTTGCACCGCTGCTCTGTACCCCAGGGCACAGTCCTGGCACCACTGCTCTGTACTCCAGGGAACAGTCCTGGCACCACTGCTCTGTACCCCAGGGCACAGTCTTTGTACCACTGTACCCCAGGGCACAGCCCTTGCACCACTGCTCTGTACCCCAGGGCACAGTCCTGGCACCACTGCTCTGTACCCCAGGGCACAGTCCTGGCACCACTGCTCTGTACCCCAGGGAACAGTCCTGGCACCACTGCTCTGTACCCCAGGGCACAGTCTTTGTACCACTGTACCCCAGGGCACAGTCCTTGCACCGCTGCTCTGTACCCCAGGGCACAGTCCTGGCACCACTGCTCTGTACCCCAGGGCACAGTCCTGGCACCACTGCTCTGTACCCCAGGGAACAGTCCTGGCACCACTGCTCTGTACCCCAGGGCACAGTCCTTGCACCACTGCTCTGTACCCCAGGGCACAGTCCTGGCACCACTGCTCTGTACCCCAGGGCACAGTCCTTGCACCACTGCTCTGTACCCCAGGGAACAGTCCTGGCACCACTGCTCTGTACCCCGGGGCACAGTCCTTGCACCACTGCTCTGTACCCCAGGGCACAGTCCTGGCACCACTGCTCTGTACCCCAGGGCACAGTCCTTGCACCACTGCTCTGTACCCCAGGGCACAGTCCTGGCACCACTGCTCTGTACCCCAGGGCACAGTCCTGGCACCACTGCTCTGTACCCCAGGGAACAGTCCTGGCACCACTGCTCTGTACCCCGGGGCACAGTCCTTGCACCACTGCTCTGTACCCCAGGGCACAGTCCTGGCACCACTGCTATTTCTCAGTCTTATCTCAGATACAGATAAAAACACTTAGTCACAGCTTCGTGTCATCCTTTGCAGATGACACAAAAATCAACATGAAAATTGTCACTTTAGAAGACACTGAAAGACTTCAGGCAGATATTAACAAAATCTTCGATTGCCCAACAGAAAATAACAAGTTTAACTGTGACACTGAAGTACAGTGACACTGTACTTCAGTATCGCTACAGTGGCTTAACCAGTCAAGCCTGGCCTCGGGCAGGGCTCGTGGAGTAGAACAACTCCAGAGATATCATCCAGATAACAGCTAAATATTAATCAAAATATAAAATAATACAAATTCTTATTGTAAGACGATATTAATATGATTACTAGCGAATATATATAATATTAGGTGTAAATGTTGATTACAAATTAACAGGTGTTTTGTGTCTCTCTTGTACAGGTGTCGAGTTGCGAGTACATGATCCTGATCTTGGAGTGCTACGTCGATCCTGTAGAAGAGTTCGTCCAGGCTTCAAGGGGAACCTCTCTCAGGTAGGTCCTTCTCCAGCTTGTACTCCACTACTTCTACGTACTCCAGTGGTCTTCTACGCCCAGGTTCACGAACCAGTTACGCAAGCACTTACGAACCTGGGGGACAGATTTACAAAGCAGTTACGCAAGCACTTGCGAACCTGGGGGACAGATTTACAAAGCAGTTACGCAAGCACTTGCGAACCTGGGGGACAGATTTACAAAGCAGTTACGCAAGCACTTGCGAACGTGTACATCTTTTCCTCAATCTTTGACGGCTTTGGTTACATTTATTAAACAGTTTACAAGCATGAAAACTTGCCAATCAACTGTTGTTATTGTTATAAACAGCCTCCTGGTGCTTCGGAGCTCATTAACTGTTTAATAATTGTAAACAAAGCCGCCAAAGATTGAGAAAAGATGTACAGGTGTCGTAAGTGCTTGCATAAGTGCTTCGTGAATCTGGCCCCCAGGTTCGTAAGTGCTTGCGTAACTGCTTCGTGAATCTGGCCCCCAGGTTCGTAAGTGCTTGCTTAATGGCTTCGTCAATCTAGCCCCCCAGGTTCGTAAGTGCTTGCGTAACTGCTTCGTGAATCTGGCCCCCAGGTTCGTAAGTGCTTGCGTAACTGCTTCGTGAATCTGGCCCCCAGGTTCGTAAGTGCTTGCGTAACTGCTTCGTGAATCTGGCCCCCAGATTCGTAAGTGCTTGCTTAATGGCTTCGTGAATCTAGCCCCCCAGGTTCGTAAGTGTTTGCGTAACTGCTTCGTGAATCTGGCCCCCAGGTTCGTAAGTGCTTGCGTAACTGCTTCGTGAATCTGGCCCCCAGGTTCGTAAGTGCTTGCATAACTACTTCGTGAATCTGTCTTCTATTCATCATTGTTGGTCTTAGGGTTAATATGGCCACCTTAGGCAAGGGGGCCACCAGGTGGCTCTAAGGGGAGTCGGTCGGCCGAGCGGACAGCACGCTGGACTTGTGATCCTGTGGTTCTGGGTTCGATCCCGGGCGCCGGCGAGAAACAATGGGCAGAGTTTCTTTCACCCTATGCCCCTGTTACCTAGCAGTAAAATAGGTACCTGGGTGTTAGTCAGCTGTCACGGGCTGCTTCCTGGGGCTGGAGGCCTGGTCGAGGACCTGGCCGCGGGGACACTAAAGCCCCGAAATCATCTCAAGATAACCTCAAGATAAGGGCCTCGTTAGCGATAGTTACCGGGGGTTAAACGCGTCGTAACGCGTCTCACACCTGTTAGCGGACCGTAGAGCTTTTTATAGAGCCGGCTTTAATGTGTATAATTGCCTTGTTAGCGATTATTTGAACGTCTTAGAAACGCTGCATTGTTAGCCGCTCCGGCCTCGTTCTTGTAGACATCTGGCTGGTCTGACCGGCTTGTTCTTAAGGTCTCAAAGTCTAACCACTTAATTGGGTCGTTATCTAGAGCAGTTCTGCGATAGGTGTTCTTTGACCTCTATGATAGCAACACTGTGGTACTTTTATCGTGGTAAGGGGGTGGGTCCGGGACCATGGTAGGGGGGGGTCCTGGAGCATGGTAGGGGGGCTCCTGGAGCATGGTAGGGGGGCTCCTGGACACACCCTCCCACTACACCCCCTCCCACCCTCTCTCTCTCTCCCACTACACCACCCTGCTACACTCCCACCCCACCCACTGGTCATCTTTCAAAGCCTCGTCCTGGACTATGCCATGATCCGCTCGGCTTAACGATCCTTAATATTTAATTCCAGGCTAATTCCCTCTGGTCGAAGTGCTGATTAGGGGCTTTGTCTCTTAGGGCTACCCCTGCCCTTCCTCCCTTAGGGGTAGCCCTTACCTGCCTCCCTTAGGGCTACCCCTGCCCTTCCTCCCTAAGGGGTAGCCCTTACCTGCCTCCCTGAGGGCCACTTCCTCTATGAGGGCCACTCTCTCTCTCTCTCTCTCTCTCTCTCTCTCTCTCTCTCTCTCTCTCTCTCTCTCTCTCTCTCTCTCTCTCTCTCTCTGTCTCTGTCTCTGTCTCTGTCTCTGTCTCTCTCACCCCTCTCCCCTCCCCCCTCCCCCCTCCGCTACACGCCACAGCCTAAGCTCTTCCGTCCACTTCACCTGTCGCCATCAAAGCAACGTACAGCTTCAAAGTCTTGAATTGAAAAGTTTCACCGACCAAAGCAACTGCAAATTGTTGCAAGAACATCTGATATTGATATGCAACCAATCTCCCTCCTATGTCTCTCCTGCGCTTGAAACAGTCCAGCGATATCATGTCTGTTATGCTTGCAATTTATTCCAAAACGAAATAAAACCCTGGGCCCAGGTTCACGAAGCAGTAACGCAAGCACTTACGAACCTGGAGCCAGATTCACGAAGCAGTTACGCAAGCACTTACGAACGTGTACATCTTTCCTCAATCTTTGACGGCTTTGGTTACATTTATTAAACAGTTTACAAGCATGAAAACTTGCCAATCAACTGTTGTTATTGTTATAAACAGCCTCCTGGTGCTTCGGAGCTCATTAACTGTTTAATAATTGTAAACAAAGCCGCCAAAGATTGAGAAAAGATGTACAGGTTCGTAAGTGCTTGCGTAACTGCTTCGTGAATCTGGCCCCAGGTTCGTAAGTGCTTGCATAACTGCTTCGTGAATCTGGCCCCCAGGTTCGTAAGTGCTTGCGTAACTACTTCGTGAATCTGGCTCCAGGTTCGTAAGTGCTTGCGTAACTACTTCGTGAATCAGGCTCCAGGTTCGTAAGTGCTTGCGTAACTACTTCGTGAATCTGGTCCCCCAGGTTCGTAAGTGCTTGCGTAACTACTTCGTGAATCTAGCCCCCAGGTTCGTAAGTGCTTGCATAACTACTTCGTGAATCTGGCCCCCAGGTTCGTAAGTGCTCGCGTAACTGCTTCGTGAATCTGGCCCCCAGGTTCATAAGTGCTTGCGTAACTACTTCGTGAATCTGGCCCCCAGGTTCGTAAGTGTTTGCGTAACTGCTTCGTGAATCTGGCCCCTAGTCATTCCAGACCGCTTTAAACTATTACTGAATGCGCATTCTAGAAATTATAGGATTAAAAGTATTTTAAAGACTGGATTACAAAAATAATTATTTAAATAAAAGCCAATTATAATTACCTTTCGGTATTGAATTAACAAATACTAATTATTTTAATCCTTATGACGAGTAAATTTTGTAGGGGTGAGGTAGAGGGGAATATTAGGGGGGGGGGGTGATTGGTGATTAGGGGGGGGGAGGGTGAGTGTGGTGATTGGGGGGAGGGTGAGTGTGGTGATTGGGGGGAGGGTGAGTGTGGTGATTGGGGGGAGGGTGAGTGTGGTGATTGGGGGGAGGGTGAGTGTGGTGATTGGGGGGGTTGTGAGGGGGTGGTAGAGAGCAGCCTTATAGTGTGTGTGTAGAAGGTGAAGTAGAGATACAATTATATGTACAGTAGGTATATGTGGGGGGATATTTGTGTGTGTGTGTGGGGGGGGGGGTGTAGTGTGTGTGGGGTGTAGTGTGTGTGTGTATGTGTGTGTGTGTGGGGTGTGTGTGTGGGGGGGTGTAGTGTGTGTGTGTGTGTGGGGGGGGTGTAGTGTGTGTGTGTGTGTGTGTGTGTGTGTGTGTGTGTGTGTGTGTGTGTGTGTGTGTGTGTGTGTATAGTGTGGGTGTGTATAGTGTGGGTGTGTATAGTGTGGGTGTGTATAGTGTGGGTGTGTGTGTGTGGGGGGGGGTGTAGTGTAAGTGTGTGATGAGTGTGTGTGTGTGTATAGTGTGTGTGTGTGTGTGTGTGTGTGTGTGTGTGTGTGTATAGTGTGTGTGTGTGTGTGTGTGTGTGTATAGTGTGTGTGTGTGTGTGTGTGTGTATAGTGTGTGTGTGTGTGTGTGTATAGTGTGTGTGTGTGTATAGTATGTGTGTGTGTATAGTGTGAGTGTGTGTATAGTGTGAGTGTGTGATGAGTGTGTGTGTGTAGAGTGTGAGTGTGTGTATAGTGTGAGTGTGTGTATAGTGTGTGTGTATAGTGTGAGTGTGTGTATAGTGTGAGTGTGTGATGAGTGTGTGTGTAGTGTGTGATGAGTGTGTGTGTGTGTATAGTGTGAGTGTGTGTGTAGTGTGTGATAGTGTTTACCTAACAGTGACTACGGGGAAGTGAGGCTCAGGTAATTGTGTCGTGTCTGCTAGCCTTGTTGTTGTCGTTTTAATTAAACTTTCGTGACAAAGTCTTTGTTGAATGTGACCCTAAAGTTGTCTTCCACCTGTCGCCCACTGTTCACACCACGAGTATTTCCTCACATTTCATTCATTGGCGTTTCCAGGTGCCATTTTTGTATGTACTTGTGTTCTATTCTACTTAACTAATTAATGGAAGTAGTCCTCGTCCATTGTTATTTTCAGTATCTTGTATGTCGTGAGCATTTCCCCTCTCCTCTTTTAACTGGTTGAGAGATACTGTCCTCTCTGTCTCAGGTGTAAATGTTGGGATCTATTATGATTTAGATGACTTTTGGTCTCTCTTTCTCATTACCCATGGTCATTACCTTACACTTAGTGGGATTGAACTCTAACAGTCACTTGTCTGCCAAATCCTGGATTTATAGGTTTTCCTGCAATCCTCCTTAGTATTTATTACCTAGTTATCTTGTTATAAATGGAAAACATTGCCGTGTATGAACCGCTTGCCTCGGGCTGGTTACCTTGAGGTGATTCCGGGGCTTAGCTTCCCCGCGGCCCGGTCGTCGACCAGGCCTCAATATAGGCCAGGCCAGTCACTTACATGATTTATCATATACAAGAAGGTACATTGGCTTGTGAGAGAACATAATATTGATATGTTCTTGCAGTGGTGGCACTGATAAGCATAGTGTTTCGGGCAGAATAGTGACAGGAATAGTGGCCACTGAGGCCTTGGTGGTGGTGGGGGGGGGGGGGGGGCAGGACCGGGGGGGCCTTGGTGGTGGGGGGGGCGCCTAGGTTGTAAATCTCCCTCTCTCAACACCTCTCTCTCGCCAACACCCTTTGTTTCCTGTCACTTTGGTTCCTATTTATCTACCTCAAAATTTTCCCTTTTTATCCCAGCTTGTGTGTGTCTCACCCTATTCCACAGCTGCCTTTCGCGAGGAATATTGTCTTACAACACTTACACTTACAACACTTACACTTACAACTACGGCAGGCAACACTGCGACAACCTATACAAGGTAGAACACATACAATATTCCCCCCCCCCCCATATAACGGAACACCCTGAATCCCCCCCCCCCATCCAACCACTTGGGCTGGACGGTAGAGCGACGGTCTGGCTTCATGCAGGTCAGCGTTCAATCCCCCGAGACCGTCCACACAAGTGGTTGGACACCATTCCTTTCCCCCGTCCCATCCCAAATCCATATCCTGACCCCTTCCCAGTGCTATATAGTCGTAATGGCTTGGTGCTTTCTCCCTGATAGTTCCCTTCCCTTCTCCCCCGCCCCCCCCCTCCCCACACACAGTCAAAATACATCAGTAACTTCCTATACCGCTGTCAACACACAAGGATTAAAAAAGGCGAAAAACAAAGTATGGCTCATAAATGGCCTCCTGGCAATGGCATTTGGAGCTTTCACGGGGAATTAATCGCTGGTCAGAGCTAGATATCAAAATAAAATATACATGTATATTATATGGGATGTCAGGGATGCTCCCGGACGCAGGTTCGAATCCTCGTCACGGCCCTTGTGGATTTGTTCATTTTATAATATATATGTATGTGAGGGTGTGATTCGTTGGACGTCAGGCTGCGAGCAGCAGCGTCCAACAGCCTGGTTGATCAGTCCAGCAACCAGGAGGCCTGGTCGAGGACCCGGGCCGCGGGGACGCTAAGCCCCGGAAGCACCTCAAGGTAACCTCAAGGAGGGTAAATAGGTCCCATGGAGGATGTGAGGCGTACTATTAATTGCATGATACAAGAGTACCAATTCTAATGGTGGTCACAACCCGTTCTCGCACTTTCGTATAGTCAATATTGACTTATTAAATAAGTGCTTATGTGACATACTAATTTTTTTGAATATTTTAGTTTACCTTGAAAAGCTTCATAGAAAACACCGACCTTACCTAACCTTCTTAGTATGTTAAGATAAGCATCCTATTGCTTCGTAATTACAATTATTACTTAACCTATTATATGTATAGATTAAGTAAAAATTGTAATTACGAAGCAATAAGTTGCTTATCTTAACATACTAAGAAGGTTAGGTAAGGTCGGTGAAACTATGAAACTTTTCAAGGTAAACTAAAATATTCACACTAAATTAGTATGTCACACATGCACTTATTTAATAAGTCAATATTGACTGTAAGAAAGTGCGAGAACGGGTTGGGTGGTCATTATACAGGCTCTCAGTTGACAGTAATTGAGTTTGTGAGAGTCTACACCGAGGCTCGCTGTGTCTCATATGACTTGTGAGAGTTTGGTCCACCAGGCTGTTGCTTGGAGCGGCCCACAGGCCCACATACCCACCACAGCCCGGTTGGTCCGGCACTCCTTGAAGAAAACTATCTACGTTTCTCTTGAAGATGTCCACGGTTGTTCCGGCAATATTTCTTATACTTGCTGGGAGGATGTTGAACAACCTCCGATGTTTATACAATGTTCTCTCTCATTGCTAAACACACTTGGGATCACACACTTGGGATCAGAAGAGTTAGGGGGGACATGATCACCACATTCAAGATTCTGAAGGGGATTGATAGGGTAGATAAAGACAGTCTATTTAACACAAGGGGAACACGCACAAGGGGACACAGGTGGAAACTGAGTGCCCAAATGAGCCACAGAGATATTAGAAAGAACTTTTTTAGTGTCAGAGTGGTTGACAAATGGAATGCATTAGGGGGTGATGTGGTGGAGGCTGACTCCATACACAGTTTCAAGTGTAGATATGACAGAGCCCGATAGGCTCAGGAATCTGTACACCTGTTGATTGACGGTTGAGAGGCGGGACCAAAGAGCCAGAGCTCAACCCCCGCAAACACAACTAGGTGAGTACACCGAATTTGTATTCATTGCTAAAGACTTGTGGGTCTTCGATACCCAGAGGCTTTGTTAATTATTTAAGCGGTAAGAAGGAACTTTAGCAGCATTACTTATGGAAGGGGTGTGTGTGTGTGTGTGTGTGTGTGTGTGTGTGTGTGTGTGTGTGTGTGTGTGTGTGTGTGTGTGTGTGTGTGTGTGCGCGCGCGTGTGTGTGTGGGGAGGGGGTCGATCTGGCTAATCCTCTAATACCGGGCCATGTATCGTAACGTCACCACGCAGGCTGACGGATTGACTAATGCTAATCACCTCAATCGCCAATCCTAATCGCCTCAATCGCCAATCCTAATCGCCTCAATCGCCAATCCTAATCGCCTCAATCTTTCTACTTCCCCGTTTGTTCCTCACGTACAAGGAAATGTACAGGATCAGTCGGTCATGTGTACATGTAATGGCCGGCGGTCACGGAGCCAGGTTCGACTTGAGATAACTTGGTCCACCAGGCTGTTGCTTGGAGCAGCCCCGCAGGCCCACATATCCACTACAGCCCGGTTGGTCCGGCACTTCTTGCAAGAACTTATCTAAGTGCTTCTTGAAGTCTTCCACTTTTGTTCTGACACTATGCCGTCCCGCCTTGAGTACTTGCCTTGAACATTATAAACATTGCTGGAACGACGTATTCATGACATCCGTCGGCGTCATCCGCCGACGTCGACAACGACGTCGGCGTTGTCGTGGTGGTGGTGGCGGCGTGTGTGGACGTGGTTGGGGATAGGATAGGCGTGGATAGAGGATGTGGCCGACGATGCCCGAAGGAAAATTGTCAATACATCAGCTGAGTACCGTGATGGCATCAGCTGAGTACCGTGATGGCTCCAGAGGTTCATCTCAGAGATGAACAGAGATGCTGGGCAGAATAAACTTGAAATATGTCTAGCATAATGGAGAGCGGATTCGAGTCAGTTTACCGACTACTAGAACAGGTGTTCCTCCGCGCCTCATAATCCTCTGCAATAACAGTTTCCACTCTTGGTCAAACGGCTGGAAAATGGCTGTTACACTAATCGGGAATGTTGCAACTATTTCTCTACAACACAAACCTCGGCAAAGTTTGTATTTGTTTTGGAATTAATAAATTAACTTTATTCTCCATTATGTTTAGGTTACTCACTCTTTTTTTTTTTTTTTTAGCAAGATTCGCTCGCAACAGCAGTCATGCGCATCAAAAAGAAGTGCATGACTATAGACTAGTGCACACATACACAGCCTCGCTCCTGTGCCAGGTAAGTCCACTACGGGTTCACCATAGCCCGTGCTACTTGCCCCCCTCCTGTGCCAGGTAAGTCCACTACGGGTTCACCATAGCCCATGCTACTTGCCCCGCTCCTGTGCCAGGTAAGTCCACTACGGGTTCACCATAGCCCGTGCTACTTGGAACTTTTGTTCTGAGTAGCTGAATCTAAAACAATAACAAGACTAGTGCACCTGGGAACCACGCACGGAGCTGCTAGCTGGAAGGTCCTCCCCCGAGAGAGCTGGTCCAATTTGTCGCCATATACACTACTCGCGCGTTACGGCGCCCCAATAGCAGCCAGCTCCAGGCCAGCCAATACGTCGTTCCTGCCTGCCAGACATGTGCCAGACACCCTTTCTCCTCCTCTGGCCAGCATGGCGCCAGAAATGAAATCTTTTTACATGTTTACGGGTCCCCTCCAGAGGTGCCAGCCAGCCGTCCCCTCCAGAGGTGCCGGCCAGCCGTCCCCTCCAGAGGTGCCAGCCAGGAGTCCCCTTCCACAGGTGCCATCCAGGGGGCGTCCCTCCAGCAAGACTAATTTTTTAAACCACCTTTATAAATGAACTCTGAGTGGGATTCGATCTCCACCTACACTACATAATTCTAAATTTTCTTGTTTCCTCTCCTTCTCTCCCTTGCCATCCTCCTTTCCCCTTGGGGTTCAGGTCCGGCCTGTTGCCACGCCAGAACAGTTCTGCCAGGTCACTCGGTTCACCTTTACTGCCATTTATTTCGTATGTGGCCATGAGACGCGGAGGAGGTTGGTGGTGGTGTCTTTATTGTCAGTCCCTGCCCAGCGGCCTCTGGTGTTGGGGGGGGGGGGGGAGGCTTATGTTGGTGAGCTTTATTCTCTCTCTCTCTCTCTCTCTCTCTCTCTCTCTCTCTCTCTCTCTCTCTCTCTCTCTCTCTCTCTCTCTCTCTCTCTCTCTCTCTCTCTCACACAGAGAGAGAGAGAGAGAGAGAGAGAGGAGAGAGAGAAGAGAGAGAGAGAGAGAGAGAGAGAGAGAGAGAGAGAGAGAGAGAGAGAGAGAGAGAGAGAGAGAGAGACACACACACTCAGGTGTCCTACAGCTGTAGACACTAACACATGTATACACTTAACGTGTATTCTGCTAACCGAGTCTTACCCAAATTAAATAAAATAATCCTTAAATAACGCCTTTACATCCTTAAAGCGGAAACTTGCACGCAACAATGCAATATTCATGCAACAGTTAATATGTAAATCAGGTAAAGCGGGCAGGTCATTAACGGAACAATTATTAAAGCGTAATAATTCTCGGGGAATTAGGCTGTTGCCTAATTGAGCTTCGCACCGAGCGATTTAGATGCATAATGACTGGAAATATTAGTGTTTGTTTACAGAGGTTAAAGGTGAAGGTGGTTGGTGGTGTGGGTGTTTGGTGTGGGTGTTCGGGACGTCGTTGGGGGTGTTCGGGGCGTCGTTGGGGTTGTTCGGGGCGTGGTGGGGGCGTTCGGGGCGTGGTGGGGGTGTTCGGGCATTGTGGAGGGTGTTCGGGGGGTGGTGGAGGTATTCGGAGCGTCATGGGGGTGTTCGGGGCGTCGTGGAGGGTGTTCGAGGCGTCTTGGGGGTGTTCGGGGCGTCTTGGGGGTGTTCGGGGCGTCTTGGGGGTGTTCGGGGCATCGTGGGGGTGTTCGGGGTGTCGTGGAGGGTGTTCGGGGCGTCTTGGGGGGTGTTCGGGGCGTCGTGTGGGTGTTCGGGGCGTCGTGTGGATGTTCGGGGCGTCGTGGGGGGTGTTCGGGGCGTCGTGGGGGTGTTCGGGTCGTCGTAGGGGGTGATCGGGTCGTCGTAGGGGGTGATCGGGGCGTCGTGGGGGGTGATCGGGGCGTCGTGGGGGGTGTTCAGGGCGTCGTGGAGGGTGTTCGGGGCGTCGTGGGGGGTGTTAGGGGCGTTGTGGGGGTGTTCGGGGCGTCGTGAGGGTGTTCGGGGCGTCGTGAGGGTGTTCGGGGCATCTTGGGGGTTGTTCGGGGCGTCGTGGAGGGTGTTCGGGGCGTCGTGTGGGTGTTCGGGGCGTCGTGTGGGTGTTCGGGGCGTCGTGTGGGTGGTTGGGACGTCGTGGGGGTGTTTGGGGGATTGAAATCTCGACTAATAATCAACCTTGACGTGAAGGATGCCATTTATATATTGCCAGTTGACATACTTCCTCAAGTCACCAGGCGCAGTGGTCTATGTTGCAACCTTATTGACGAGAGGTCCACGTGTCGACACAGTACACAGTACACTGTGTATGCAACGTCTGCTACACCCATCTGTGGGCTGACACCCCTCCTGTGGGCTGACACCCCTCCTGTGGGCTGACACCCCTCCTGTGGGCTGACACCCCTCCTGTGGGCTGACACCCCTCCTGTGGGCTGACACCCCTCCTGTGGGCTGACACCCCTCCTGTGGGCTGACACCCCTCCTGTGGGCTGACACCCCTCCTGTGGGCTGACACCCTCCTGTGGGCTGACACCCCTCCTGTGGGCTGACACCCCTCCTGTGGCTGACACCCCTCCTGTGGGCTGACACCCCTCCTGTGGGCTGACACCCTCCTGTGGGCTCCACCCCTCGTGGGCTGACACCCCTCCTGTGGGCTGACACCCTCCTGTGGGCTGACACCCCTCCTGTTGCTACCCGCCACTAACCGCTGGTGGTGGCGGCCACTAATCTTGGACAACAGCTATAAAGAAACGAAGTGAATTAGATCAAATCCCTGGAAACACAAACCGAAACTGTCTCTATTTTCCGCTTGTTACAACTTGAAATAAAGTTGTTACATCTGGGCTTAACGTGTTTATGACGTATTAGAACGTTGTTACAACTTGCTATATTGGTTGTTATAACTGGTTAGGAGGTGTTAAAACTTGCTCGAACGTTGTACCAACGTCGTAGTTTCGGTGTGTGTTTGGTGGGATCTACACTGATGGTTCATGCAATCCTAGCAATGGGAGGGCTGGTGCAGCATGCACTCTAATTAGGAATATTGTCCTTTTTAATGGATATGAAGGAAAAACGTGTATACAGAACAATGCTTCTTCAACGCAAGCAGAGCTGTTAGGGTTATGACATTAAGATTTCTTGAACGAAGCACAATTGGTAACGCTCCAAGCAACAGCCTGGTGGACCAAACTCTCACAAGTCAAGCCTGGCCTCGGGCCGGGCTTGGGCAGTAGAAGAACTCCCAGAACCCCATCAAGCAGGTATATGTGGGCCTGCGGGCCTCTCCAAGCAACAGCCTGGTGGACCAAACTCTCACAAGTCAAGCCTGGCCTCGGGCCGGGCTTGGGCAGTAGAAGAACTCCCAGAACCCCATCAAGCATATGTGCTGGCTGCTGAAGGCGCTGAAGGAGACCATATTGAATACTTCATACCCAAGACTCTACTACAAATTAGAGGTATTGTCAGGCAACATCACCGTGACAAGGTAACTGAGGAAAGGAGGATAGAAGCACAAACCAGTGAATCTGTACGATGGTACAACATGGTTGCAGCTGCCAATCCCAATCATTATGGCCGAAGAGGAGGAGGACGAGGGAGAGAATCAGTAATAGCGAGAATCCGTCTTGGATACAAATTGGCGGTGTGTCCACTCACAGGATGAGTAACGCTGCCCAATACTGTCACTATGGCGGTGTGTCCACTCACAGGATGAGTAACGCTGCCCAATACTGTTACTATGGCGGTGTGTCCACTCACAGGATGAGTAACGCTGCCCAATACTGTTACTATGGCGGTGTGTCCACTCACAGGATGAGTAACGCTGCCCAATACTGTTACTATGGCGGTGTGTCCACTCACAGGATGAGTAACGCTGCCCAATACTGTTACTATGGCGGTGTGTCCACTCACAGGATGAGTAACGCTGCCCAATACTGTTACTATGGCGGTGTGTCCACTCACAGGATGAGTAACGCTGCCCAATACTGTTACTATGGCGGTGTGTCCACTCACAGGATGAGTAACGCTGCCCAATACTGTTACTATGGCGGTGTGTCCACTCACAGGATGAGTGGCGCTGCCCAATACTGTTACTATGGCGGTGTGTCCACTCACAGGATGAGTAACGCTGCCCAATACTGTCACTATGGCGGTGTGTCCACTCACAGGATGAGTAACGCTGCCCAATACTGTCACTATGGCGGTGTGTCCACTCACAGGATGAGTAACGCTGCCCAATACTGTCACTATGGCGGTGTGTCCACTCACAGGATGAGTAACGCTGCCCAATACTGTCACTATGGCGGTGTGTCCACTCACAGGATGAGTAACGCTGCCCAATACTGTCACTATGGCGGTGTGTCCACTCACAGGATGAGTAACGCTGCCCAATACTGTCACTATGGCGGTGTGTCCACTCACAGGATGAGTAACGCTGCCCAATACTGTCACTATGGCGGTGTGTCCACTCACAGGATGAGTAACGCTGCCCAATACTGTCACTATGGCGGTGTGTCCACTCACAGGATGAGTAACGCTGCCCAATACTGTCACTATGGCGGTGTGTCCACTCACAGGATGAGTAACGCTGCCCAATACTGTCACTATGGCGGTGTGTCCACTCACAGGATGAGTAACGCTGCCCAATACTGTCACTATGGCGGTGTGTCCACTCACAGGATGAGTAACGCTGCCCAATACTGTCACTATGGCGGTGTGTCCACTCACAGGATGAGTAACGCTGCCCAATACTGTCACTATGGCGGTGTGTCCACTCACAGGATGAGTAACGCTGCCCAATACTGTCACTATGGCGGTGTGTCCACTCACAGGATGAGTAACGCTGCCCAATACTGTCACTATGGCGGTGTGTCCACTCACAGGATGAGTAACGCTGCCCAATACTGTCACTATGGCGGTGTGTCCACTCACAAGATGAGTAACGCTGCCCAATACTGTCACTATGGCGGTGTGTTCACTCACAAGATGAGTAACGCTGCCCAATAAAGGCCAACACCCACACCAGGAGGGCCAACACCCACACCAGGAGGGCCAACACCCACACCAGGAGGGCCAACACCCACACCAGGAGGGCCAACACCCACACCAGGAGGGCCAACACCCACACCAGGAGGGCCAACACCCACACCAGGAGGGCCTACACCCACACCAGGAGGGCCTACACCCACACCAGGAGGGCCTACACCCACACCAGGAGGGCCTACACCCACACCAGGAGGGCCTACACCCACACCAGGAGGGCCAACACCCACACCAGGAGGGCCTACACCCACACCAGGAGGGCCTACACCCACACCCAGGAGGGCCTACACCCACACCAGGAGGGCCTACACCCACACCAGGAGGGCCTACACCCACACCAGGAGGGCCTACACCCACACCAGGAGGGCCTACACCCACACCAGGAGGGCCTACACCCACACCAGGAGGGCCACCCACACCAGGAGGGCCTACACCACACCAGGAGGGCCAACAACCCACACCAGGAGGGCCAACACCCACACCAGGAGGGCCAACACCCACACCAGGAGGGCCTACACCCACACCAGGAGGGCCTACACCCACACCAGGAGGGCCTACACCCACACCAGGAGGGCCTACACCCACACCAGGAGGGCCTACACCCACACCAGGAGGGCCAACACCCACACCAGCAGCAGCAGCAGCTGATCCAGACTGAATTAACTTGGCAGACGTCAATCTACAGTATGCAGGTGCGGAGAATGATAAGAAAGAGCCACTTGCGAGCGACTGTGCACGAAATATTATACAAGAGATGGGGGCAGGAATAAAGATGGGAAGCGAGGGATACAAAATAAACGATAGTTGGCATAAGGATGGTGATAAATGAAGGGGGAGTGAAACACAAGGAGAGAAGCAGAAGATGGAAGAGGAATGCGAAGATCTCATTACAGGAAAGAGGGAGGGAGAGAGAGAGAGAGGAGAGAGAGAGGGAGGGAGGGAGGGAGGGAAAGATGCCAACCCATTCGGGTCATCGGCAACAATAATTAACTGCTGCAAATCAGCTAATTGGCCCATGACGCCTTTAGCAAGACGTGATCAGGGGCGGCGTGTTGCATTTCTGCAAACATTTTACCCTTACTCTCTTGTACTGGTGCTGTCCCGTCTTGAGTACTGCTCAGTACTCACTTTCCCCTTCAGAGCAGGAGAGATTGCTGAAATAGAGGGAATACAGAGAACATATACGGCACGCATAGACGAGATAAAGCACCTAAATTATTGGGGTCGTCTCAAAGCTCTCCAAATGTACTCACAAGAAAGGAGATGAGAGAGATACCAAATAATATTTACGTGGAAAATACTGGAGGGCCAGGTCCCTAATCTACACAGTAAAATAACAACATACTGGAGTGAACGATATGGAAGAAAATGCAGAATAGAGCCAGTGAAGAGCAGAGGTGCCATAGGTACAATCAGAGAACACTGTATAAACATCAGAGGTCCGTGAAGAGCAGAGGTGCCATAGGCACAATCGGAGAACACTATATAAACATCAGAGGTCCGCGGTTGTTCAACACCCTCCCAGCAAGCATAAGAAATATTGCCGGAACAACCGTGGACATCTTCAAGAGAAAACTAGATTGTTTTCTAACAAAAAAGTGCCGGACCAACCGGGCTGTGGTGGTTACGCGGGCTTGCGGGCCGCTCCAAGATTATTGGCTTAACCAGCCTGTTAGGCCAAACTCTCACAAGTCAAGCCTGGCCCAGGCTGGGTTTAGGGGCAGTAGAAGAACTCCCAGAACCCAATCAAGCAGGTTATTGTTGGTATAAATCTCTGTGCAGCTTCTTTCTATCTCTGATTTGATCCGTCATTCCGTGGACTGTCATGCTATTAAGCTTTAACCCATGTTAAACATAACCAAGGTTCTCTCTTATCTTGGCGTAGTCTCCTCTCCTGTCTCATACCCTATCCATTACGTCCACTGCTTTGAATTCAGCCATATAGTTCAAGACGAGGACACAGTGGTCGCTGGCTCTTAGGTTCAATCCCCGATGGTTCGTGGGGTTGTTGGGCCCTATTCATGCTTTCCATCTGTCCTATCCTTGGCCTCGTATCCTATCCAAGTGCTTTCCTCAGCATAATTACCTCATGCACTCATGCACATGCACTCATTACCTCGTACACTAGACTAGGAGGGGCATCTCCCCTTTGGCACCCATTATATTCTGTGTTAAGGAAGTTCTCTTCAGAGCACCCCAAGGGAAGGCTCTGTAGAGAAGTGGGGGGACTTTTCTTTCCAGTCATGATGATTTTTCGATTCCCAATCTCTCTGAATGATTGGTAGTTTGGTTGTCATTGTATGTGGTGTTGGTGTAGTGTGTGTGTGTTGGCTTTGTGTCGTGTTGCTCGCTGCTGCTGCCTGTCTGCTGTCAGCTTGGGGGGTTGTATATTATTGCCACTAATAATTTGTTCAGTTTGCTGTCAAGAGTTCCTGTGTGTGTGTGTGTGTGTGTGTGTGTGTGTGTGTGTGTGCGTGCGTGCGTGTGCGCGCACACGCACGCACGTGATCAATCAGTGACCCATAAATTTATTCTGTTTATTCTATCAGTGATCCATTTAAATATATATGCAAATGTATATTTGCATATATATTTAAAAGTGACATTGTAAAATCCTAAATCTCTTGGTACTTGACACTTCTCTTCCCCTGGCCCCCCCCCTGGTCCCCCCCCTCGTCCCGCTCATAGTAAACGTGTACTTGACAGTTCATGACAAGCGACCTTCAATAAAACTTGAAAAAAATTTAATCCTTTTAATATTTGTTTAATATTCTTTTACTGCACAGTTGGAAGTGGGGAGTGTTGAGCGCAAGAGGGACACGTTGGCGGCCTGTCATCATAAAGCTAGTGTTGGGGACGAGCCGCGCTCATAACGAGGGAGAGACGGACGTTGGGTGAGCGGGGCTCGGGAAGGGATAGGGGATAGGGTCGTTGGAAAAGGGGGAACCAGTCCGCTTCTGGATGGAAATACTGTAGGAAGGATATTTACAATGGGAAGGGCAGAGGAGCAGCCGAGTGACGGGACCAGCGGAAGACAGGAGACGCGGAATGACCCACTCCGAGACCAGACGGGAGAAAGAGACAGGAGAGGAACCCGTCTCTTCCTCTAAGGGAAAGGAACCCCTAGGGGAAAAGAGAAAGGGTGGTTATCTTGAGGTTATCTTGAGATGATTTCGGGGCTTTTTTAGTGTCCCCGCGGCCCGGTCCTCGACCAGGCCTCCACCCCCAGGAAGCAGCCCGTGACAGCTGACTAACACCCAGGTACCTATTTTACTGCTAGGTAACAGGGGGGGCATAGGGTGAAAGAAACTCTGCCCATTGTTTCTCGCCGGCGCCTGGGATCGAACCCAGGACCACAGGATCACAAGTCCAGCGTGCTGTCCGCTCGGCCGATCGGCTCCCGCTCGAGGAGAGTGAAGAGCCATGCCAAGGAAGCACGGCAGGAGGATTCAGCTGTTTATATAACAGTAACTTGAAGTTAATTCTGTATAATTACACTGTTTTTAACTAACGACATCTGACCAGAGGTGCATAGCGCCCTCTGGCTGCTAATTGATGGTTTGACGAACTTTTATCACATCGCGCGAAAAATAGTATATGAAGTATATTTTTAAAATGTCGTTACCATTCCAATTTGTGTTGGCTGCTGCCATTGGTAGTTAGAATTTAAATGATCAACATTATTAACCAATCATTGTTGATCATGAGTTTATTGATCAATTTAACCACACATTTAAAAAAACGGATTTGAGAACCTATATGACAAAATTATGGTATGATTTGTTGAATATACAATGGAACTGATGCTGAACAAGTACACGTTGGTACAAGAAACTTGTACAAGGTACAAGTTTCTTCTTTGAGTAATATTCTTGTAGGATTTTGTAGGATATTGTATTCCAAACAGCGATCGCTGGTGAACTCTCTTTCGCGGAGGAAAGGCGGTCAGGCGTCGCTGTATGTACTGGAATATACAATTAGACTTGATGCTGTAGGAATATAACCTTTTATACATTTCCTGAACTAGAGTAGCGACAGTACTCACTTAATTGTGCTTGCGGGGGTTGAGCTTTGGCTCTTTGGTCCCACCTGGGGATTGTATCTGATACACTTGTATCAGATACAATCCTTGTATCAGATACAATCCTTGTATCAGATACAAGGATTATCATTACCACCATCCTTAATAACCACCACCACCCTTAACCACTACCACCACCCCACCACCACAACCAACCCAGTCAACAGCGGGCCCTCAAGTTCCACTCAACACCACCGTATGTGGAAGCGCTCAAGCGGACGTTACCCTACTTATAATTTTCCACTCCGTCAAAAATCCAGCCTCTTAACCTAACCAGAGACGCGCGAACTAGCCCAACTTATTTTGAGTCCGATGCATAGAAAACGCAGAAAATTGTGAGCCGTTACTTTTCCATTTCACGTGTAATGTTGGTTTATCATAACGTGATCAATTAGAGTTGCTATAGCATGTCAAAATGTAACTCTAGAGATTATTTTGGGACACACAGACCAGAATAGATTCAACCAAATAGATGGGCAGAGGAAGAAGTTTACTGTAGGACGATAATGTTGATGGATAGACAGACAGATAGATGGAGCAGGTGGACAGTGACGTCCAGGACAGGTAAAGGGAAGTATTGATATACGAGAGAGAGAGCGTGTGTGTGTGTGTGTGTGTGTGTGTGTGTGTGTGTGTGTGTGTGTGTGTGTGTGTGTGTGTGTGTGTGTGTGTGTGTGTGTGTGTGGCGACCACTTGCCAGTACAAACCCTAATGGCAACTCAGTCCAAGCGTCTGGGGCCGACTGGCAATATCTCTTAGCAACTGTGTACATGAAAATTATTCACGTGACGAGTGAAAAAATAGTTTTAAAACCCGAGTGATGTGTGGATTTCGAACACACGCTATTCACACGAACCCACTCCCCCCTCCCTCTCTCCCCCCTCTCTCTCTCCCCCTCTCTCTCCCCTCTCTCTCCCCCCCTCCCCCCTCCCCCCACCCTCACTCCCAGAAAAGTTAAGAATGTCTCAGATTTCCGCCGGAGTTGGACATTTTAACTTCCTCAAAATATTTCCTGATTTGCATATTTGTGGTTAATGTTGAATGTTGCAAGTATGGGGAGGTTGTGGGGCGTTGCAACGAGGCTCACAGACCGTGCAACTCCCCATCACTTGACACTTGGGTGGATGATGGGGGTGGAGTGTCTTGCAGGCAAATTGGGGGTGAAACAATTAATGAGGAAATGTTAGTGAAAGTTAATCTGGTAATGGTTTATGGGGGCTGTTGTGGTGTGTCTGTCTCTCTGTCTCTTTGTCTGTCTCTCTGTTTCTCTCTGTCTGTCTCTCTGTCTGTCTGTCTCTCTGTCTGTCTGTCTCTGTCTGTCTGTCTCTCTCTCTCTGTCTGTCTCTCTCTCTCCGTCTCTCTCTCTCTCCGTCTCTCTCTCTCCGTCTCTCTCTCTCCGTCTCTCTCTCCGTCTCTCTCTCTCTCTCTCCCTTTCCCCCCTTCCCCCTCCCCCCCCTCTCTCTGTCTCTTGCCCTTTTTATATATAAATACTTCTGCGCGTATACCAATTTTACTCCAAGATTTCAGATTATACCCGTGTCCGTGGTAAGGGGGCCGGGCCGGGCCGGGTCGGGCAGGGGCAGGGGCTGGGGCTTGGAACACTCCTCCCCCCCCCCCCTCCCCCCACTCCCCCACTCCCCCCCCCCCCGCTCCACTAATTTGGCAACATGATAGTGTACAAAAAAAAGGGAAAAAAGTATATATAGTTGAAATTTTAATCCACGTAAAAATACCTGGTGGGGAGCACACATGTGGCCCGCAGACAGGGATCACGCAACATGGCCGCCGGAGATATATGCTCAGTTTATACCAATTTTCAAGATAAAAATAACTTTTTGTACCATCCTGGAGCGTCTTAGAACGAGGAGGAAATCTTCCTCGTGAAGGATTCGAACCTTAGGAAGCATCTTGAGGTTATCTTGAGATGATTTCGGGGCTTTAGTGTCCCCGCGGCCCGGTCCTCGACCAGGCCTCCACCCCCAGGAAGCAGCCCGTGACAGCTGACTAACACCCAGGTACCTATTTTACTGCTAGATAACAGGGAGCATAGGGTGAAAGAAACTCTGCCCAATGTTTCTCGGTGCATGGTGCGGGCAAATTTAAATTGCATTCAGTGGAAAGGCGAAGAGTTAGGGGTGACACGATAGAGGTTTACAAGTGGATGAATGGACATAACAAAGGGGGATATTAATAGGGTATTAAAAGTATCAACACAAGACAGAACACGAAACAATGGGTATAAATTGGATAAATTTAGATTTAGGAAAGACTTGGGTAAATACTGGTTCGGTAATAGGGTTGTTGATTTGTGGAACCAATTACCGCGTAACGTGGTGGTGGGGTCCCTCGATTGTTTCAAGCGCGGGTTGGACAAGTATATGAGTGGGATTGGGTGGTTATAGATAGGAGCTGCCTCGTATGGGCCAATAGGCCTTCTGCAGTTGCCTTTGTTCTTATGTTCTTGAATACACCAGCATAGCCAGTATGCTACTTAACATGATCACTTTGTCACGACTGGTGGGGCTTGGGGTTGGTGTCACGACTTCCAACCTTTTTAAGTGTCTGTGGTGGTCGAGTGGTTAGCGGTACCGCCAAGGATAGTCTCACACAGGGATACATCACATACACCCGTACTTCTGTGTATTCAACCATGAAGTGTAAGCCCCGCTAAGCTCTTGAGATAAGGGATAAGGACAGACTAACAATAGGATGCTTTCTGTTGACTGTTAAGTGCTAATGCGGACTATTTAACTGGAGGGATAGTTTGTTTAGCTTGTAGGTCTTAGTGTGTATATATACACATGTGTTTCACACCAATGTATATGTAGGCCTCGCGGCTTAGTGGACAGCGCTCGGGGCTCGTAGTCCTAAGGACCCGGGTTCAATTCCCGACCGAAGCACAAACAAATGAGCAGGGTTTCTTTCACCCTGATGCACCTGTTCCCCTAGAAGTAAATAGGTACCTGGGAGTTGAACAGCTGCCACGGGCTGCTTTCTGGGGATGTGCGCGCACGTGCGCAGAGAGAAATATAAGTAGTAGACATAATAGAGGAAAAATAGAATGGTTAGAGAGGCGGGGTCCAAGAGCTAATAGCTGGATTCTGCAGGCACACACACTGTCTGTCTGTCTGTGTGTCTGTGTCTGTCTATGTCTGTCTGTCTATGTCTGTCTATGTCTGTCTATGTCTGTCTGTCTGTCTATGTCTGTCTGTCTATGTCTGTCTGTCTGTCTATGTCTGTCTGTCTGTCTGTCTGTCTGTCTGTGTCCGTCCCTAGACAGTTGGCGAGTCTGAGGTTGGAGAATGGAGGAGGTATTAGTGAAGACTTAAGATGTGTGTAGTCAGATTATCCAGGCTTACCGCGGTGTGTTGCTGGTAGTGTAGCCGGGTGTCGGGCGCTGTGGGGGCTGGTGTACTGTTAGGTGATGGTGTGGTGTAGTGGTGTGGTGTAGTGGTGTGGTGTAGTGGTGTGGTGTAGTGGTGTGGTGTAGTGGTGTAGTGTGGTGTAGTGGTGTAGTGTGGTGTAGTGGTGTAGTGTGGTGTGGTGTAGTGGTGTAGTGTGGTGTGGTGTAGTGGTGTAGTGTGGTGTGGTGGTGTGGTGTAGTGGTGTGGTGTAGTGGTGTGGTGTAGTGGTGTGGTGTAGTGGTGTGGTGTAGTGGTGTGGTGTAGTGGTGTGGTGTAGTGGTGTAGTGGTGTAGTGGTGTAGTGTGGTGTGGTGGTGTAGTGTGGTGTAGTGGTGTGGTGTGGTGTAGTGGTGTAGTGTGGTGTGGTGTAGTGTGGTGTAGTGGTGTGGTGTGGTGTGGTGTAGTGTGTGTGTAGTGGTGTAGTGGTGTGGTGTGGTGTAGTGTGGTGTTGTGTGTGGTGTAGTGGTGTGGTGGTGTAGTGGTGTAGTGGTGGTGTGGTGTAGTGGTGTGGTGTGGTGGTGTAGTGGTGTGGTGGTTTTGTGTGGTGTAGTGGTGTGGTGTAGTGGTGTGGTGTAGTGGTGTGGTGTAGTGGTGTGGTGTAGTGGTGTAGTGGTGTAGTGTAGTGGTGTAGTGGTGTGTGTAGTGGTGTGTGGTGTAGTGGTGTGGTGTAGTGAGTGGTGTAGTGGTGTGGTGTGGTGTAGTGGTGTGTGGTGTAGTGGTGTGGTGGTGTGGTGTAGTGGTGTAGGGTGTAGTGGTGTGGGTGTAGTGGTGTGGTGTAGTGGTGTGGTGTGGTGTAGTGGTGTGGTGTAGTGGTGGTGTGGAGTAGTGGTGTAGTGTAGTGGTGTGGTGTAGTGGTGTAGTGGTGTGGTGTAGTGGTGTGTGGTGTAGTGTTGTGGTGTAGTGGTGTGGTGTGGTGTAGTGGTGGTGTGGTGTAGTGGTGGTGTGGAGTAGTGGTGTAGTGTAGTGTAGTGGTGTGGTGTAGTGGTGTGGTGTGTAGTGGTGTGGTGTGGTGTGGTGTAGTGGTGTAGTGTAGTGGTGTGGTGTAGTGGTGTGGTGTGTAGTGGTGTAGTGGTGTGGTGTAGTGGTGTGGTGTGGTGTAGTGGTGTGGTGTGGTGTGGTGTAGTGGTGTGGTGTAGTGGTGTGTGGTGTAGTGGTATGGTGTAGTGGTGGTGTGTAGTGTGGTTGTATGGTGAGCCTACGGTGAGGTATGATGAGTAGCGAGAGTTGTGCTTGGTGAAGTATGGCTCTTTTCATCATTTTAACGTTATCTTCCATTGTTCGTTATCCTAATGTCTTTCACTTCAACATGCTGGTGTTGTGGTAGAGAGAGAATAGGAGCAGGATAGCCAGGAGGGGGGAGGGTAGTAGGATATCAAAATGGGTTGAATAGCAAGTCGTCTGGATAGCCGGCAAAGGGCTTAAAACCAAGATAACGGATATTTCACATCACATCTGATATCCGGTCAGGTGGATGATGATATATTAAGGAACGGAGCAAGTTACGACGTTTCGGTCTCTGGTGGTCCATTTCGGTCTCTGGTGGTCCATTTCGGTCTCTGGTGGTCCGTTTAGGTCTCTGGTGGTCCGTTTAGGTCTCTGGTGGTCCATTTCGGTCTCTGGTGGTCCATTTCGGTCTCTGGTGGTCCGTTTAGGTCTCTGGTGGTCCGTTTAGGTCTCCGGTGGTCCGTTTAGGTCTCTGGTGGTCCATTTCGGTCTCTGGTGGTCCATTTCGGTCTCTGGTGGTCCGTTTAGGTCTCTGGTGGTCCGTTTAGGTCTCTGGTGGTCCATTTCGACCTCTATAGTGGTCCGTTTAGGTCTCATGGTCCCATTTAGTCGTAATAATTAATGGTCCGAATTTCGGGGTCAGTCTGAAACTTAGACGCTTTATTTGCATTTCTTTGTTATTTACGATCTAAATCCTTTAATACAGTGTGTTTTGTTTGGGGGGTGGGGGCGAGGGGGGGGGGAGTGAGGGAGGGTGGGGGAATGAGGGGGGGAGTGAGGGGAGGGTGAGGGAATGAGGGGGGGGAGTGGGGGAGGGTGAGGGAATGAGGGGGGGAGTGAGGGGAGGGTGAGGGAATGAGGGGGTGTGGGGGAGGGTTAGGGAAGGAGGGGGGAGGGGGGGAGGGTGAGGGAAGGAGGGGGAGTGGGGAGGGTGAGGGAATGAGGGGGGAGGGTGAGGGAGGAGTGGTGGAGGGGTGAGGAGTGGGGGGTGGGTAGGTGGGATGAGGGGTGGGGGGGTGGTGGGATGTGGGGGGGGGGAGTGGGGGGGGGGGGTAGGGTAGTGGGGGTGAGGGTGAGGGATTAGAGGACTTGAGCCGTTGTTTCTGATCCGTGTTTATCTTGCTGCCTCCCCTTTTACCTGCCTCTTCCCCTTGCCCCTTTCCCTCCCCTTGCCCCTTTTCCTTTCCCTTGCCCCTTTCCTCCCTCACATTCCCCTTATTTTGCGCCTGCTCTCCTCTAGCTACTGTTCGGTATCGGCATACAACGTCAGCTTCGCTTATTGTAAGGTCGGAGTTCGTTGTCCAAGTGGCTGTTCCCCATTCTCGCTGTGTCTCCTGGTGTCTCCCCACCCCCCGCTGTGTCCCGGTGTCCCCCCCCCCGCTGTGTCCTGGTGTCCCCCCCGCTGTGTCCTGGTGTCCCCCCCCCGCTGTGTCCTGGTGTCCCCCCCGCTGTGTCCTGGTTGTCCCCCCCCGCTGTGTCCTGGTGTCTCCCCCCGCTGTGTCCTGGTGTCCCCCCGCTGTGTCCTGGTGTCCCCCCGCTGTGTCCTGGTGTCCCCCCCCCCCCCCGCTGGTCCCTGGTGTCCCCCCACCCGCTGTGTCCTGTGTCCCCCCCCCCGCTGTGTCCTGGTGTCCCCCCCCCCGCTGTGTCCTGGTGTCCCCCCCCCCCGCTGTGTCCCTGGTGTCTCCCCCCCCGCTGTGTCCTGGTGTCCCCCCCCGCTGTGTCCTGGTGTCCCCCCCGCTGTGTCCTGGTGTCCCCCCCGCTGTGTCCTGGTGTCCCCCCCGCTGTGTCCCTGGTGTCCCCCCCGCTGTGTCCTGGTATCCCCCCCGCTTTGTCCTGGTGTCCCCCCCGCTGTGTCCTGGTGTCCCCCCCGCTGTGTCCTGGTGTCCCCCCGCTGTGTCCTGGTGTCCCCCCCGCTGTGTCCTGGTGTCCCCCCCCGCTGTGTCCTGGTGGTCCCCCCCGCTGTGTCCTGGTGTCCCCCCTCGCTGTGTCCTGGTGTCCCCCCCGCTGTGTCCCTGGTGTCCCCCCCGCTGTGTCCTGGTGTCCCCCCCCCGCTGTGTCCCTGGTGTCCCCCCGCTGTGTCCTGGTGTCCCCCCCCCCCGCTGTGTCCTGGTGTCCCCCCCCCCGCTGGGTCCTGGTGTCCCCCCCCCGCTGTGTCCTGTGTGTCCCCCCCCCCCCTTCCCCGCTGTGTCCTGGTGTCCCCCCCCCCCGCTGTGTCCTGGTGTCCCCCCCCACCCGCTGTGTCCTGGTGTCCCCCCCCCCGCTGTGTCCTGGT